>SRLM01001155.1:0-18801 GCA_015708895.1 Populus ilicifolia | reverse complement strand
ATATTTAGAACACAAATAATAATATTTTTTTATATTAAAACTTTGAATTATTATAAAAATAATAATATTATAGCACAAATAATAATATCTTTGGTATGAATAAGTTGAAACATATGAAAAATAATAATATTTAGAACATAAATAATAATATTTTGATATGAATACCTTGAATTATAAGAAAAATAATAATATTTATAACACAAATAATAATAATTTTTATATGAATACTTTGTATTCTAAAAAAATAATCATATTTACAACATAAATTATATTTTTTTTATATTAATACTTAGAATTGTTGAATGTTTTTAATAATACAGCGCCACGAGCTGACTTTTTATTTTTATAAAAAAATATTTTCTATCAAATTTTTAAAATTATTTTTTTAATAATATTAATTATAATAAAAATAATAAAATTTATAAAAAAATAATATTTAGAATCTTAGGACTTAGTAATGAAAAACCTAGTATAAATGAGTCCTTACGCAATACCCTTATGCAAGACCCGTTGATTGGTGTCCTAACGCTGAACCCATTCCCTTTGAATCCAACATCATGACCTAAACATCCGGTGTTCCCAAGTGGAGCATGAACATGGCTCACTCCTAGGTCAAAGCAAGCAGCATATGTGCGTTGGGGTGCTTGGCACAACCAAAAGATTGATATCTTCTCTCAAGTATAGGAGTGTCAAAATAATAAATAACCGGGCAAGACCGGAGTCGAACCACAAGGAGGTTATTTGTATAAATTATAAATAACAATAATACAATAACAACAACAACAACAACAATATTAATAGTAGTAGTATTAGTAGCAGCAGTAGTAGTAGCAATAATAATAGTAATAAAGAAGAAGAAGAAGATAAATAAAAAGTTGATAAGAACTTTGAGATAAAAGATTAATGTAATGATTGAAAAATGATAACAAAAAATATCAAGGTTAGAGGATCTACTAATAGTATGTCAAACAAGTATAGTATAAACTCTTATTATTCAATTGGAAACCATACACAAATGAGGTTCCAATCAGACTATAAATTGTTAACACGATTACATTAGTTATCGTATTCAATTAATAGTAATACTTATAGATCTCGTCAAGCACTCATGATTATAACTTATTGACTAGTACTTAAAAGTATATTTTTATCAAGGTTTTATATCATCATTTTGCACTTGAAGTATCAATAACTCCTTAACTAAAGCATGTTTTATAATAATATATCTAATGATATAAGATATCTTTAATTTTTAATAAATGTTCATTTGAACACTGTTAAGTATTTGACCCATATCTGGAGTTCTAGAAGTCCAAATGACCTTTACTTCTTCTTTTTTTTCTAGAAAGCTGAGACAATTTCCTACAATTTGTTTCAAGTGGTTCCAATTCGTACGTTATCAATGATGTTTTAGACAAACAAGAGAAGATAAGGATTGTCACCAAGTCAAGAGGTGGCCACCCACTCATTAATTAGTTATCAAAACAATAGATCCCTATTTTGGCCTATAAAAGGAGGTTTTTTCCATTCATTTAGGCATCTTGGTTTCCAAATCAAGATCATGTTTTTGCTTTCTCTTTTTCTCTTTTTGTATTGCTTATGTTTTGCTTTCATTAATATCAAGTTTATGCCTTTCATTTCCTTTGCTTTACTTAGTTAACTTTTATCTTATTTCTATTCTTATCTTGTTTATTTATGTTTCTCTTTTTCATTATGTTTAGCTAAGTTTATTATGTCAAGGTGATAAGGTTATACTAATGGTGTAAGAATAAGTATAGTATACACTTAACATGGACTTTAATGTTTGATACTAATATGTTTTTTTTGTTATCTTGTTCACTCTTAATATTTTATTTGTTAAATGGTTAATGTAGATTTATGTTATATAACACTTGGTATAAAAAAATACTTGACACTTTGTTAGCCCAACTGTATGGTGTAACCGACACTTATGCTATAAAAGAAACTTGATTTGTTGTTAACATAAGTTATAATCATGTTAACTATTTATAATTCGATTGGAACCTTCTTTGCATTTGGATTCATTTGAATAATAAAAAGAGTTTATACTTTATGACACGACGAAAAGATTGATGTCTTCTTCCAAGTGCAGGAGTTTCAAAGTAATAAATAATAACAATAACAACAATAATAACAACAATAGTAATAATAACCACAAGGAGGTTATTGTACAAATTATAAATAACAATAATACAACAACAACAATAATAACAATAACAACAATAATAACAATAATAATAATAATAATAATTATATTAATAATAATAATACTAGTAGTAGTAGTAATAACAATAACAACAATAACAACAATAATAAAGAAGAAGAAGAAAAATTGATGAGAACTTTGAGATGGAAAATTAAAGTAAAGATTAAACAATGATAATAACAAATGTCAAGGTTAGAGGTTCCACTAATGGTATGTCAAACAAGTATAGTATAAACTCTTATTGTTCAATTGGAAACCACACATAAAGGAGGTTCCAATCAGATTATAGATTATTAACATGATTACATTAGTCATCTTATTCAATTAATGCTAATACTTGTAAATTTCATCAAGCATTTATGATTATAACTTATGTTAACAACAAATCAAGTTCCTTTCATAGCTCAGGTGTCGGTTATACCATATATTATGCGCTATAAAAGTGCCAAGCATTTGTTGTACCAATTGTTATACAACATAAATCAAGATTAGTTATTTAACAAGTAAAGTATTAAAGAGTGAACAAGATAGCAAATATAAAACATGTTAGTATCAAACATTAAAGTCCATATTAAGTTTATACCATACTTATTCTTACACCATTAGTGTAACCTTTTCACCTTGACATAATTAACTTAGCTAGATATAATGAAAGAAAGAAAAATAGATAAACAAAATAAGAACATAAATAAGATAAGAGTTAACAAAGCAAACGAAAGGAAATGAAAGACATAAACTTGATATTAATGAAAACAAAGCATAAACACTACAAAGAATACAAAGAGAGAAAACAAGAACATGTTCTTGATCTGGACACCAAGATGCCTAAATGCATGGCAAATGCCTCATTTTATAGGCCAAAATTAGGAACTATTGATTTGATGACTAATTGATGAGTAGGTGGCCAACCCTTGACTTGGTGACAATCCTTATCTTCTCTTGTCTGCCCAAAATATCATTGATGACTTCAAAATTAGAGCCACTTGAAACATGAAAGTTCTAGGAAATTGTCTCAACTTTCTTGTGTAAACAATTCAGCTCATTTTGACTTATAGAACTCCAGATATGGCCAAAATACTGAACAGTGCTTGGGCTGAAGGACAGATTCGGGCTTATTTGTTGTTGCAATAATTTGGACTTGAAAATGACCTTTTCAGATCTTGGGCTCCATATGAAAGTTGTAGGCATGTCTTACCTTTCCATCCATATAAAGTAGACCTAAATATGAGATCTATAGCTCCAGATATGACCCAATTACCGAACAGTGTTCCAGTTTGGATTGCATCGACATCTCTTTTCTAAGTTTGATCATCTCTTTGCCTTTGCAATTGAAGTTCTTAAAGTCATCAATCAATCCTTTTATTTATGTGATAGGCCTACATTTAAAATGGATATTTACCACAAATTAAAGGTATCTTATATTATTAGATAGATTATTATAAAACATACTTTAGTTAAGGAGTTATTGATACTTCAAGTGCAAAATGATGATATAAAACCATGATAAAAATGCACTTTTAAGTACTAATCACTATACTTGTTTGATATACCATTAGTGGATCCTTTGATCTTAACATTTGTTGTTGTCAGTGTTTAATCCTTATATTAATCTTCCATCTCAAAGTTCTCATCAACTTCTTCTTCTTCTTTTTATTCTATTATTATTATTATTAGTATTAGGATTACTACTATTATTGTTGTTCTTATTATTATTGTTGTTGTTGTTGTTGTTGTTGTTGTTATTGTCATTGTTGTTGTTATTTATAATTTGTACAATTAACCTACTTGTTGTTCGACCCCGGTCTTGTCAAGTTATTTATTACTTTGACACTCCTGCACTTTGAAGAAGACATCAATTTTTTGGTCGTGTCAAGTTTTTGGCGCCATTGCTGGGGAGGTAAGTTTTTATATAAATTATTGTATTTATTTTTATTTTCTCTTTTACTTTTCTTGTTAATAACTTTATTTGTTTTCTTCTTCCATTTATTCTATTCCTACACGTGCATAAGATTGTGATCATATAGATTAAGTGGTAGACTTTGTACGGTATCTTCATTATTTTCAGAAAATATAGTCAAAAAAGATAATTAATCACTTCATAATGAGAATAATTAGAATAACCATGTTAGTACATTTAGAGACATTATTCAACATTAAATCCCATAAGAATAAGTGCACTATCATTCATAGTTTTTCTTCTGATGCATCTCATTTTAATTTTAAGCTAGACATTATTCAACTTTTACCTTCTTTTCATGGCTTAGATTTAAAAAATTCATACTTTCATTTAACAGAATTTGAGGAGGTCTATAACACCTATAATGACTTAAATTGTAGTATGAATACCATCAGAATAAAGCTTTTTTCTTTTTCATTAAAAGATCAAGCTAAAATATAGCTATAAAATTTAAGACTAGGATCCATTCGTGCTTCGGATGAAATACAATAACCGTTTTTAAAGAAGTTTTTTCCATCTCACAGAATAAACTCTTTCAAAAGACAAATCATCACTTTCACTCAAAACCAGGAGAAACATTTTACCAATGTTGGGATAGGTATCGAGATTGCTTAATACTTGCCTTCATCATGGTTTCAAAACATGGAGATTGGTTTCATATTTTTATGAAGGGTTAACATTTAAAGATAGGTAAATGGTTGAATTGATGTGTAATAGGACTTTTGAAGATAAAGACCTTGATGATGCAATGAAGCACTTAGACTTGTTAGTTGAAAATGTTCAAAATTGGAACATTGCAAGTACTTATGAGGCACTAGGTAAAACTCAACCTCGTACATTTAGTAGAGGTATGTACAACCTTAAAAAAGATTATAACCTCCAAGCTAAGCTAATATCTTTAGCTAAAAAAGTCAAGGCACTAGAATTGAAAAAGAGTGGTCAATTAAAATATGTTGAAAACATTGTCTGTCAAATATGTGAAACAAATGAATATTTAACCAATTATTGCCCAACCTTGCCTTCTTTTAGGGAATGTCTCCATGAATAAGTCCATGCTTTAAACAGTTTTCAAAAGCCCAATCATAACCCATACTCGCAAACATATAACTTTGGTTGGAGAAATCACTAAAATTTCAGTTGGAAGAGTAACAATGCATAAACTTTACTACTATAGTTTCAAGCACACCATAATTTCTAAAATTCTCATGGATATGCACCTTTTTATGCTCCACCTCATAGAAGAATTTTTAAGGAAACTTTATATGTATTCATTGAAAAGCAAGAGACAATCAACACTCAACTGGTTCAAAGCGTAATAGATTTTAAAGATAATTCTATAAAATTTACATTACTCCCTCAGTTTTTAAGAGAAAGGTAAGTTTCCATCTTAACCACAATAAAATCCCAAGGAGCAATATAATGCAAACACAAGTAGTTCTGGAAGTCAAATTAGTCATCACTCTTCATAGTGGCAAGGTTATTGAAAAACCCACTCTTGAACCTTGTGAGAAAGATGATGAGTCAATCTCTAAGGGTAAGGAAGGGGTTGAATCTGAATATTGCAAAAAAAAGATTGATTCCCCGCCAACACTTCCATTTCCTCATGCCATGACTAATCAGAGAGAAATTAAGGATGAAAAAGGCATCAAAAATGTTAATGCGAATCTTTTATCAAAAGTGACAATAGATTTGACACCCAACATCACACCAATTGATGATTACTTTCTTGATTAATCTCTAATTTCTCTTAGTTCAATGCCTTGGTTTGCTAAAAATATCAATTTTCTTATTTCAGGATTTTTGCCAGCTCACTAGAGTACCGAAGACAAAAGAAAATTTTTGAGCGACATGCAAACTTTTATTAGGATGACCCTTATTTATTCAATTATTGTCCTGATCAAATATCTTAAAGATGTATTTCCGATAATGAGGTAAGTAGTGTTATTAAATTTTATCTCTCTAAGGCATATAAGGATCATTTCTTGTAAAAAAAAGAACTGTAAAAATCTTACAAAGTGAATTTTACTGGCTCATCATATTCAAGGACTCACATGCCTTCCGTAAAACATGTGAAAATTGTCAAAAGGTGGAATTTATTTCAAAACACAGAGAGTCTTTAGATAATCTTCTATTGACTCTTAAGTCTCATCATAGTGGAGATATGCATCATGCAATTCATGATTTATGGCTCTATTTTTATAAAAAAGATGATCGATTTAGTCTTGGAAATCTAACTAAAATAGGACACTGTTTGCTAGTTTTTAAGAAAACTAGATGGGAAGCCTATCCCTGACCTATAGAAAGCGTTTAAGCCTTTCTTAGATGTAAAACCAAGGGAAGAGTGAGCCACAATCACAGTTACTTATACATACACATGTTTTTTTCAAAAATAAATAAATAAATAAATAAAAAGAGAGAAAGAGTGTGTGAGACTTTAGCTGACCTATATATAGGTGGTATGGTTGCCTTTTTAATATCTCATTTATAAAATCCTCTCTTCCTTCATTTCATTTCTACTCAATCCATACATTCAACTAATATAGAAGTGTGTAGAAATGGTAAGTTTCTTAAGTCATCAAATAAGAAATGTTTGTGTTTTTGATGGATCTTGTCGAAAAGGAGGTTTTAGAATCAGCAAATCATCTTGGTCAGGTATTAGCTGAGAGAAAGATTCATTTAGTGCATGGGGGAGACAGTCTTATATTAATGGGAGGTGTGTTAATAGCTGCATTTCTAGGAGGTAGTCAAGTTTTGGGGGTCGTCCCCAAAGCTTTAGCACAAGGGATCATCATTGGAAAAACAATTGGAGAGGAACGCCAGGTCTCTATAATGTCTGCTCGAATGAATGAAATGTTTAACCATACTGATGCCTTCATTGCATTACCAGGTGGTCTAGGTACATTAGAAGAGATCTTTCATATTTCCTCTTGAGCCTAACTACACATTCATTATAAACCCATAGGTCTGTTAAATGTTAATGGTTATTATGATAAGTTGTTATCTTTCCTTAATCATGCTATGGAACAAGAATTTCTAACATTTTCTACATGACAAATCATAATCTCTACTTCCAACTACAATCTTTCATTCCTGTAATTGATCCCTCCATAAGTTACATAAATTAGTCATCTAAGAAAAATCATAAAAAAGCATAGATTGGATTTGAGTCTTTATTTGTGAATCCTTGTGTTTTTTTATTTTATTATTGTGTTTTGTTGTCTTTTAATTTTTTTAAGTATGTTTCATGTTTGTCAGTGTTCGGTGTTTCAAGTGATATCTTCTATACTCTATCTTTCTATCTAAGAACATTGATGACGATGTCTCCTTTTGGTTGGGGGGAAAGGGTAGTAATTGATATTAAAAAAAAAACTAATTGTGTTTTTTTTTCATAAACTATTTGCAAACTGTTGTTCTAAGATGGTAGAGTAGGAATTTTATTCTTGAGATGAATCTTGGTTAATATTTTTCAATGGTTATTTGCAATATTTATAACAAGGTCTATCAAAATACTTCTTGAAATATTCAGGTTTACAAACTCTCACATTTTTATCATGTAATTCTGCTCATATACATGTATTCTTAAGTCTTAATTTTCACATATACTTTAACATATGATTGTGGGTTGCACATTGGACTATTACATTATTTATATTCTTTTGTTAAAGGTAATAACTAAGGGAAAGAGATAGTATGTAATTTGAAAAAAAAAAGAGAAAACAAATGATAATAATAAAAATAAAGATCAATTTGGTTTTGTAGCCTCCCTAACCTAAGCAATTAAGTCTGAAGGGGTGTTTTAACACCTAATACTCTAAAGTCAACTAACTTGGGAGCTATTGGCTCAAGGCTTGTTACATGGGCTGGGGAGAAAAGCTTAAGAAAATCAAACATTATACTATCTACATATTAGTATTTGCAACTCGAGTTACTAAGTTCGTATGGATGTCTCAACACTTAAATGCCCTATGACCAACTAGTCTGGGAGTTATTAGCTGAAAACTCACTATATGGGTGAAAGATGCATGTTGTTTTAAGTTATATATATATATATATAATAACAAAAAAAGAGAAAAATAATCTTAACCCAAGGAAGTTAATCTTAAATATTAGAACAAAAATTTTGTTTTCTCCTAAGAAAAGCTCCATAACTATGTGTTGATATATTAAGCATAAGAGAAAGGTTTATTAATATCTTGTTTAAAAGGTATTGAGCAAATATATAAATTTAATGAGAGTTTGTTTCTTCGGATAGATTAATGGAAGTTGAATGATGAATACCTTGCTTTGTGGAATTTGCAAATTGTTTTTCTATTTTAACACATTGATTACTAGGGACTACTAATAAGCTACTTGGGGGGGGGGCGTGAATAATACTTAAAAGTGCATTTTATCAAGGTTTTATATCATCATTTTGCATTTGAAGTATCAATAACTCCTTAATTAAAACATGTTTTATAATAGCATATCTAATAATATAAAATACCTTTAATTTATGGTAAATTGACACGATGAAAAGATTGATGTCTTCTCCCAAGTCAGGAGTGTCAAAGTAATAAATAACCCAGCAAGACCGGAGTCGAACCACAGAGAGGTTAACTGTACAAATTATAAACAACAATGATAACAATAACAACACTAATAACAACAACAACAACTATAATAATAATGATAATACTAGTAGTACTAGTAGTAATAATAATAATAATAATAATAATAATAACAATAATAAGGAAAAAGAAGAAAAAGAAAAGTTGATGAGAACTTTGAGATGAAAAATTAACGTAAGGATTAAACAATGATAATAACAAATGTCAAGGTTAGAGGTTCCACTAATGGTATGTCAAACAAGTATAGTATAAACTCTTATTGTTCAATTGGAATCCACACATAAAGGAGGTTCCAATCAGATTATAGATTATTAACATGATTACATTAGTCATCTTATTCAATTAATGCTAATACTTGTAAATTTCATCAAGCATTTATGATTATAACTTATGTTAACAACAAATCAAGTTCCTTTCATAGCTCAGGTGTCGGTTATACCATATATTATGCGCTATAAAAGTGCCAAGCATTTGTTGTACCAATTGTTATACAACATAAATCAAGATTAGTTATTTAACAAGTAAAGTATTAAAGAGTGAACAAGATAGCAAATATAAAACATGTTAGTATCAAACATTAAAGTCCATATTAAGTTTATACCATACTTATTCTTACACCATTAGTGTAACCTTTTCACCTTGACATAATTAACTTAGCTAGATATAATGAAAGAAAGAAAAATAGATAAACAAAATAAGAACATAAATAAGATAAGAGTTAGCAAAGCAAACGAAAGGAAATGAAAGACATAAACTTGATATTAATGAAAGCAAAGCATAAACATTACAAAAAATATAAAGAGAGAAAACGAGAGCATGATCTTGATTTGGATACCAAGATGCCTAAATACATGGCAAATGCCTCTTTTTATAGGCCAAAATTAGAAATTATTGATTTGATGACTGATTGATGAGTAGGTAGCCAACCCTTGACTTGGTGACAATCCTTATCTTCTCTTGTCTGTCCAAAACGTCATTGATGATGTCAAAATTAGAGCCACTTGAAACATGAAAGTTCTAGAAAATTGTCTTAGCTTTCTTGTGTAAAAACTTCAGCTTATTTTGACTTTTTTAGATATGGCTAAAATACTGAACGGTGCTCGGACTGGAGGACAGATCCAGGCTTCTTTGTTGTTGTAACAATTTGGACTTGAAAATGGCATTTTTAGATCTTGGGCTCCATACGAAAGTTGTAGGCCTATGTCTTACCTTTCCATCCATATAAAGTAGACATAAATATAAGATCTATAACTCCAGATATGTCCCAATTACCAAATAGTGTTTTGGTTTGGATTGCATCAACATCTCTTTTATAAGTTTGGCCATCTCTTTATCCTTTCAATTTCAGTTCTTAAATTCAGTAATAAATCCTTTCATTTATGTGATAGGCCTGCATTGAAAATGAATATTTACTACAAATTAAAGGTATCTTATATTATTAGATATATTATTATAAAACATGCTTTAGTTAGATATAAAACCTTGATAAAAATAGTATCAATCATAAATATTCATTTTAAATGCAAGCCCATCACATAAATGAAAGGATTGATTGATGAGTTTAAGAACTGAAATTGAAAAGATAAAGAGATGGCCAAACTTAGAAAAGAGATGTTGGTGTAGTCCAAACTAGAATGCTGTTCGGTAATTGGGTCATATCTAGAGCTGTAGATCTCAGATTTAGGTCTACTTTATATGGATGGAAAGGTAAAATATAAACCTACAACTTTTATATACAGCCTAAAATTTAAAAAGGCCATTTTCATGTTTAAATTATAGCAACAACAAATAAGTCCAAATCTATCTTGTAGCCTAAACACTATTTAGTTTTTGACCCATGTCTAAAGTTCTAGGAATCCAAATGACCTCTATTTTTTTTCTTGGAAAGCTAAGACAATTTCCTATAATTTCATGTTTTCAAATGATTCCAATTCTGCCGTTATCAATGATGTTTTGGGCAAACAATAGGAGATAATGATTGTCACCAAGTTAAAAGTTGGCCAACCACTTATCAATTAGTCATCAGATCAATAGTTCCTAATTTTGGTCTATAAAAGGAGGCATTTGCCTTGCATTTAAACATCTTGGTCTCTAGATCAAGATCATGTTTTTTTTCTCTCTTTTTACTTTTGTAATGCTTAAGTTTTATTTTCATTAATATCTTGTTGATGCCTTTCATTTCGTTTCCTTTAGTTAGTTAACTTTTATCTTATTTATGTTCTTATATTATTTATTTATTTTTCTGTCTTTCATTATGCTTAGTTAAGTTTATTATGTTAAGGTGAAAAAGTTATACTAATGGTGTTAGAATAAGTATAGTGTAAACTTAACATGGACTTTAATGTTTGATACTAACATGTTTTATATTTTTTATCTTATTCACTTTTTAATACCTTGCTTGTTAAATGACTAATCTAGATTTATGTTGTATAACACTTGGTACAACAAATGCTTGACACTCTCATAATCTATACTGTATGGTATAAACGACACATCTGCTATGAAAGGAACTTGATTTGTTGTTAATATAAGTTATAAGCATGCATGCTTGACAATATTTACAGGTATTAATATTATTCCAATAAGATAACTAATATAATCGTGTTAACAATTTATAATTTGATTGGAAACTCCTTTGTGTGTGTTTCCATTTGAGTAATAAGAGTTTATACTATACTTTTTTGACATACCATTAGTGGATCCTCCAACTTTGACATTTATTGTTATTATTGTTCTATCTCAAAGTTCTCATCAATTTCTTCTTCTTCTTTTTCCCCTTCTTATTGCATTATTTTACTACTATTACTACTAGTATTATTAGTATTATTATTATTACTACTACTACTAGTAGTAGTAGTAGTATTATTACTATTACTACTATTATTGTTTATAATTTATTCAATTAACCTCCTTGTGGTTCGACCTTGGTCTTGCTAGGTTATTTATTACTTCGACACTCCTGCATTTAGGAGAAGACATCAATCTTTTAGTCGTGTCATCCATCATCTCTCATTCTTTCTTTTTCTTATTTACAATGCTTACTATCTAAAGTCTATTACAAGACTTTAGAGTATTGCCGGGTTATTTATTACTTCGACACTTTGGCACTTAGAAAAAGACATCAATCATTTAATCGTGTCATCCGTCATCTCTCATTCTTCCTTTTTCTTCTTTACAATGCTTACTATTTAAAGTGTCTTACGAGACTTTTTATCGTAAGTATTGGAAAGAGTGAGGAACTGTCATAACCTAATTTTGGGTTATTCCTCTAAAATCACCTTTTTCCAAATAAAAATTAACATAAAGGCTAGCAATGTGGAGAATGCAGGTGGGGGAATCAAGCTATAATTTTTGAAGGAAGTTCAAGGCCTAATTGTACCCCATTATGCTAAAATAGAGAAGAAAAATACAAATTAAATGATTATTAGATGCATTTATATAAAAATTAAGTTTAAGGACATAATTAAATTTTTAATAGGCCAATTTGATTTAATAATGAGTTGAATTTTAATTATATTTAAGAATTAATTTAGGTCCATTTAAAGGATTTAATCAAGCGCAAGGACTTAATTATACTCTAAATAGGTCAAATTAATTTTATTTAGGGCTTAATTGATGAAAAATTAATTTTAGGGGCCTAATTTTAGCTTAATTGAGAAGATTGGATTTTTAAGAGATTAAATTTAATTTTTACAAAGTTAATTAATCGAAATTATGGGCTAAATTCAAGAAAATTGAAGTTTTTATCGTAAGGTTATATTGAAGAAAATTGTTAATTACGAGACTTTTTATCGTAAGCATTGGAAAGAGTGGGGAATTGTCATAACCCAATTTTGGGTTATTCCTCTAAAATCACCTTTTTCCAAATAAAAATTAACATAAAGGCTAGCAATGTGGAGAATGCAGGTGGGGGAATCAAGCTATAATTTTTGAAGGAAGTTCAAGGCCTAATTGTACCCCATTATGCTAAAATAGAGAAGAAAAATACAAATTAAATGATTATTAGATGAATTTATATAAAAATTAAGTTTAAGGACATAATTAAATTTTTAATAGGCCAATTTGATTTAATAATGAGTTGAATTTTAATTATATTTAAGAATTAATTTAGGTCCATTTAAAGGATTTAATCAAGCGCAAGGACTTAATTATACTCTAAATAGGTCAAATTAATTTTATTTAGGGCTTAATTGATGAAAAATTAATTTTAGGGGCCTAATTTTAGCTTAATTGAGAAGATTGGATTTTTAAGAGATTAAATTTAATTTTTACAAAGTTAATTAATCGAAATTATGGGCTAAATTCAAGAAAATTGAAGTTTGGGGGGTCAATTAGAGGCTAAATTAAAGAAATCCAAAACTAGAGATGATATTATAATAGGTGTGTAACTTCGGGGCTCCAATTAAAGTTCATCAGGGTCTTAATTAAAAAAATTTAGGGTCAATTAAGGGTTCAATTACAAACAATTAAAAGAAGAAGGACTAAAATGAATTTTAACCAAAAAAGGATTTTGGCACTATTTATCTTCTTCTTTAAATCTCTGAAATAGCTAGTCTGGTTACCTATTTTGCAACTGCATTTAATATACCTAATGTCCACCAAATTTGCCAAAACTTGCATGAAACTACTCATTAGACATCCCTCTACATCTGGGTATGGTCAGCACCAGCTCATTGGCAAATAAGCGGACGTGGCACCACCCCAAAGAGGCCAACTCAGGTAGCCTGTAGCTGTATATTTGACAATTTGACAATGCAACCTAACAGTTGGGATCCTTTTCATTTGAATCAAGGGCTAGAATTTCTCTCCAATATAGACAATATTGCCCTTTTCCATCGCCTATAAATAAAGGTGAATTTAATGGCCTGAAGGAGGAGAAAATCGGGTCCAAAATAAGCCAAAAAATCAACTTCTCCCCTGTTTTTTCTTCCAGCCACCGTCCTCTCTTCTTTCTTTCTCTCCTGTTGCTTCTTTAGCCTTACAGACCCCACAGAAACATTCCTTCTCCACAACAGACGGCATCTCAACCTCTCTATGAACCCAAATCCTCACTAATGATAGGCACAACCACTACGATCTTCTCCGTCTAGCATTTCTTTCTCCACTACAACCTTTTTTCTTCTTCCTATAGTCGATATTGGCCTCCACTACTGTGACCATCAATAGTACACCATCATCCTTAGCTAGACCAACACCACGCCAGGTTGTTCGCCCTCTTTTCCTTTCCCTTTCTTCTTCTTCTTCCTCTTCACTACCTCTATTTTGTGAACAGAAGACGTGAATTATATTTCAAAATATTTTTTTAAAATATTTTGTTGCATACGGCCAAATCCTAAAATTTTCCATACATGTTTTTCATAAAAAAATTAAAATTGCATCTTTTTCATTTTTTTAATCCAAAAATGGATATCATAACTAGTTTATGATTATCCATTAGGATTTGACCAACATGTCAAAAATCTTTTTCCAGACCTTTTTTTTTAGAATCCAAATGTAGACTTTAATATTTGTAGGGTGTACAATTACACAATAAAATACACCCTCAGGTATTAAAGATACAAAATGTAAATAAATGTGGTTAAAATTCAGACTTTAGAACAATTAGGATTTAACCCAATAAGGTAGAGACTCGTTCATGAAGATAAATTTGCCTTGAGCTTTAGAAAAGACCAACAGATACCCAACTCAGAACAAAAAAACACAATCAAACAATAATGCAGCTTACCTTAGGTAGGGTGCACTAAGGGTGATATTTCTTCTCTTTGCACAACCAATACCTTACTTAGACTCTCGTAGACCATAGGTTTTTAGTGACCATAATACTAGGTGGCAACTCCTAAACATTAATCATAATTTTATGATTAAATCCAATCCCCTTTCCAACACACAACACCTCACATAAGAGGCATGACAAAAGCCTCTACAGTCGCGGGGTGTGCGATGTCGCCAGATGCTCGCACACCCCGCGACTTCTAAAATAAAAGAAAGTTCTTGAATGAAGTGAAGAACTTTTATTGGGATGACCCATATTTATTCAAATATTGTCCCGATCAAATATTTTGAAGATGCATTCCCGAGAATAAGGTAAGTAGTGTCATTAAATTTTATCATTTTAAGGCATGTGGTGGCTATTTCTCATCAAGAAAGACAACTATAAAAATCTTACAAAATGGATTTTACTGGCCCTCTATGTTTAAGGACTCACATGCATTCTGCAAGGCTTGTGAAAATTATCAAAAATTGGGATCTATTTCAAAACATCATATGATGCCTTTAAATTCTATTCATATCATTGAGATCTTTGATTGTTGGGGTATAGATTTCATAGGTCCATTTCCTCCATCATTTGGTTTCTTGTATATATTTTTTGTAGTAGATTATGTTTCAAAATGGATGAAGGCAATTCAAACTCAAAACAATGATCACAAAACAATGATAAAGTTTTTGAAAGAAAATATTTTGAGTCGATTTGGAATCCCTCGAGCCATGATAAGTGATGGTGGAACACATTTTTGTAACAAGCTATTTGAGTCTTTAATGAAGAAATATGGAAGCACATATTAAGTTGTCATCCCTTATCACCCTCAAACAAATGGATAAGTAGAGCTTGCTAATAAGGAGATCAAACACATCTTGGAGAAAACAGTGAACCCTAATAGGAAAGACTAATCTTTAAGACTTAATGGTGCACTTTGAACTTATCAAACTGCTTATAAAACATCATTAGGCATGTCATCTTATAAACTAGTCTATGCAAAACCTTGTCATTTGCATATGGAACTTGAACACAAAGCTTATTGGGCTATTAAAGCTTTTAATTCAAATCTTGATGATGCTAGTCAACTATAAAAATTACAAATAAATGAGCTTTAGGAAATAAAAAATGATGTATATGAAAATTCAAGAATTCATAAACTAAGAATCAAAGAGTTTCATGACAAGAATATAATGAGAAAAACATTCAATGTTAGTAAAAAGGTCTTGCTTTATAATTCTCGACTCCATACATTTCTTAGAAAACTAAGATTAAGATAGAGAAATCCTTTTATTGTGAAATATGTGTATCCATATGGGGCTGTGATATCAAGAATCAAAAGAATAACAATGTTTTCAAGGTAAATAGACAACATTTGAAAGTTTACTTTGACATTTTTTTAATTTAAAATAACTTTATTGAATTAGGTGATCTTGTATATAAAGATTGATTTTTTTCCTTATATTTTTTTGTGTTTCTTTTTGAGTGATTTTTACGAGTTTCTCTCACCCGATCAAATAGCGGATAAATGCACCTTGTGAATCAAGTCGGTTCTTTCAGTTTCCTTTAATAATTGATATCTATGTATCTATTTATGAAATTGTTTAAATCTCTCTTTCAATTCTCATTTAAAAATGAACACTAATCTTGAAAAATTGAGAAAGTATTTTCCTGTTCTGCCTCAGAATGTGATTACAAAAATTTATCATGCTAAATGTGCAAGATTGAGGATGTTAATGAATCATGGAATTCTTGAAGATCTTCGCTGGTTGATTGAAGAAAAGGTTCGATTATCAGATGAGTCCTCTAAGTCCTTAATTTCACACATGTCTGGAACAGGTAAAAACACTTTTGCAAAGAAACGTCATGCAAAATGACTAAAAGTCTATCATTGATGTGCCATATGAACTTGTAATGCATATGTCGTTCTTTAAGAATGATATCTATAAATCGTGAAGATAAAATACAATTTATTATGGATGACCTGAGTAAGGAGTCTTTAGATAATCTTCTATTAACTCTTGAGACACATCATAGTAGAGATGTGCATTGTGCAATTCATGATTTTTTACCCTATTTTTATAAATAACATGATCGACCCAGTCTTAGGAATCTGACTAAAAAAGATCCTATTTCTTAGTTTTTAAGAAAACTAAATGGGAAGCCTATCCCGGACCTTTATAAGGTGTTTAAGCCACAATAACAACTACATGTACATACACATGCTTTTTCAAAAATAAATAAATAAATAAATAAAAAGAGAGAGAGTGTGTGTGTGTGTGTGAAACTCTAGCTAGGCTACATATAGGTGGTATAAGTGTCTTTTTAATTTCTCATCTATAAAATCCTCTCTTCCTTCCTTTCATTTCTAGTCAACCCATACATTTAACAAATATAGAAGTGTGTAGAAATGGCAAGTTCCTTAGGTTATCATATAAGAAATGTTTTTATTTTTTGTGGATCCAGTCTTAGAAAAGAAAAGGAGTTTATAGAATCATCAAATCATCTTAGTCAGGTGTATGGGGGAGGTAGTCTTGGGTTAATAAAAGGTGTGTCAATAGTTGTATTTTTGGGTGGTAGTCAAGTTTTAGGGGTCGTCCCTAAAGCTTTAGCAAAAAGGGACATCATTGGAAAAAAAATTGGAGAGGAACTACAAGTCTTTATAATGTGAGCTCAAATGAATACAATGTTCAACCATACTAATGCCTTCATTGCCTTACCAGGTAGCCTAAGCACATTCGAAGAGATCTTTCATATTTTCTTTTGGGCTCAATTGCACATTCACCATAAACCCATAGGTCTGTTAAATGTTAATGGTCATTATGATAAGTTGTTGTTGTTTCTTGATCATGCTGTAAAACAAGAATTTCTGTAATTATAATCTTTGGCATGACAAATCATAATCTTGACTTGTACTACTGAACAACTGATTGACCAATTACAATCTTTTATTTCTGTAATTAATCCCTCCATGAGTGGCATAAATTGATCATCTACGAAAAGCCATAAAAAGTTTAGATAGGATTTGAGTCTTTATTTGTGAATCTTTATGTCTTTTGATTTTATTATTGTGTTTTGTTGTTTCTTATATTTGTTTATGTGTTTTAGGTTTGTTAGTGTTTGTTATTTCAAGTAACGTTTTCTATACTTTATCTTTTTATGTTATAGGACATTGAGGACAATGTCTCATTTTGGTTCAGGAAAGAGGGTAGTAGTTGACAAAAAAATTAACTAACTATGTTTTTTATTTCATAAAGCATGTACAAAATTGTTGTTACTAGGATGGTGGAGTAAAGGAGCTCTTTTGTTAAAATAACTCTTGTGACGCATCTTAGTAACCATTCTTAACAAGGTCTATAATAATACTTCTTGAAATATTCAGGTTTACAAACTCTTGCATTATTATCACTTAATTCAACTCATATACTCATTTAACACGTATTCTTAAACGTTAATTTTCACACACACACACACACATACGTTAACATATGATTGTGGGTTGCACATTGGATTATTACATTATTTATATTCTTTTGTTAAATTTTAACAACTAAGGGAAATGGATATATATATATTTTGAAAAAAAAATAATGATAATAAAAATGTAGATAAGTTTGGTTTTATAGCCTCCCTAACCTAAGTAATTAAGCCCAAAGGGGTGTTTTAACACCTAATACCCTAAAGTCAACTAACTTGGGAGCTATTGACCCAATGCTTATTACATGGGTTAAGGAGAAAAGCTTAAGGAAGTCAAACATTGCACTATTTACGTATTAGTATCTGTAACCCGAGTTACTAAACTCGTATGGGTGTCCCAACACCTAACGCTCTAAGACTAACTAGTTTGAGAGTCATTAATTGAAAGCCTATACTGTATGGTATAACTGATACCTGAGCTATGAAAAAAACTTGATTCGTTGTTAACATAAGTTATAATCATGAATGTCTGACAAGATTTACAAGTATTAGCATTAATCGAATAAGATAATTAATGTAATCATGTTATAATTTATAATTTGATTAGAACCTCCTTCGTGTGTGGTTTTCAATTAAATAATAAGAGTTTATATTATACTTGTTTGACATACCATTAGTAGATCCTCTAACCTTAACATTTGTTGTTATTATTGTTTAATCCTTATGTTAATCTTTCATCTTAAAGTTCTCATCAACTTCTTCTTCTTCTTATTATTATTATCATTAATATTAGTATTACTACTGACACGACAAAGAGATTGATGTCTTCTCCCAAGTG
>SRLM01001149.1:410864-449964 GCA_015708895.1 Populus ilicifolia | reverse complement strand
GATATAAAACCATGATAAAAATGCACTTTTGAGTACTAATCATTCACTCTTTAATACTTTGCTTGTCAAATGACTAATCTTGATTTATGTTGTATAAAAATTGGTACAACAAATACTTGACACTTTCATAGCCCATACTGCATGGTATAACCGATACTTGAGCTATAAAAGGAACTTGATTTATTATTAACATAAGTTATAATCTTGAATACTTGATTAAATTTACAAGTATTAGCATTAATTGAATAAGATGACTAATGTAATCATGTTAACAATGTATAATATGATTGGAACCTCCTTTGTGTGTTGTTTCCAATTGAATAATAAAAGTTTATTCTATATTTGTTTGACATACCATTAGTGGATCCTCTAACCTTGACATTGTTTGTTATAATTGTTTAATCCTTACTTTAATTTTCCATCTCAAAGTTCTCATCAATTTCTCTTCTTCTTCTTCTTCTTTGTTGTTGTTGTTGTTGTTGTTGTTGTTGTTATTATTATTATTGTTACTACTACTAGTAGTAGTATTATTAGTATTATTATTGCTACTACTATTGTTATTCTTATTATTATTACTATTATTGTTTATAATTTGTACAATTAACCTCCCTGTGGTTCGACCCCGGTCTTGACAAGTTATTTATTACTTCGACACTCTTGCACTTGAGAGAAGACATTAATCTTTTATTCCTGTCAAGTTTTTGGCATTGTTTCCGAGTATTTTTGACTGATTTTTGCTAGTTTCTCTTACCCTGGTCAAATAGCGGATAACGGTACTACGTGACTTAAGTCGGTCTTTCAATTTTTCATAATAAATGATATTTGTGTATATATTTATACAATCCTATGAATCTCCCTTCCAATTCTCATTTGAAAATGGACATTAATCTTGAAAAATTTAAAAAAGTATTTTCCCACTCTACCTCAGAATACGATTACAAAAATTTACCGTGCTAAATGTGCAAGATTGAGATTGTTAATGAATCATGAAATTCCTGAAAATATTCGCTGGTTGATTGAAGTAAAGGTCCGATTATCAGGTGAGTCCTCTAACTCCTTCATTTCACATATGTTTGGAACATGTAAAAGTACTTTTATAAAGAAACTTCGTGCAAAATGACTGAAAGTCTGTCATTGATGTGCTAGATGGACTTGTAATGTACAATGTCATTCTTTAGAAATGGTATCTATAAATCAAGAAGATAAAATACAATTCATTGAGGATGGTGTGAGTAAAGATTCTTTAGATAACCTTCTATTAACTCTTAAGACGCATCCTAGTGGAGATATGCATCGTGCAATTCATGATTTATGACTACTATTTTATAAAGAACATGATCGACTTAGTCTTGGCAATTTGACTAAAAAATACCATGTTTGCCAGTTTTTAAGAAAACTGGATAGGAAGCCTATCCCCAACCCATAGAGGGTGTTTAAGTCATTCTTGGACGTAAAACCAAGGGAAGATGTGAGCCACAATCACAACTACCTATACATACACATGCTTTTTCAAAAGTAAACAAATAAATAAATAAAGAGAGAGAGAGAGAGTGTAAGACTTTAGCTGGCCTACATATAGGTGGTATGATTGCCTTTCTAATTTCTCATCTATAAAATCCTCTCTTCCTTCCTTTCATTTCTAATCAACCCATACATTCAACAAATATAGAAGTGTGTAGAAATGGCAAGTTCCTCAGGTCATCCATCATATAAGAAATATTTGTGTTTTTAGTAGATCTAGTCCTGGGAAAGAATAAGAGTTTTTAGAATCAGCAAATCATCTTGGTCAAATGATAGCTGAGAGAAAGATTCATTTAGTGTATGGGGGAGGCAGTCTTGGGTTAATGGGAGGTGTGTCAATAACTATATTTTTAGGAGGTAGTCAAGTTTTGGGGGTTGTTTCTGAAGCTTTAGCACAAGGGGACATCATTGGAAAAACAATTAGAGAGGAACTTCAGGTCTCCACAATGTCAGCTAGAATGAATGCAATGTTTAACCATGCTGATGCTTTTATTACTTTACTAGGTGGTCTAGGCATATTGGAAGAGATCTTTCATATTTTCTCTTTGTCCCAACTGGACATTCACCATAAACCTATAGGTTTGTTAAATGTTAATGGTTATTATGATAAGTTGTTGTTTTTTCTTGATCATGCTGTGGAACAGGAATTTCTAACATCTTCTACATGACAAATCATAATCTCTGCTACTACTACTGAACAATTGATTGACCAACTACAATATTTCATTCCTGTAATTAATCTTTCTATGAGTCGCATAAATTGATCAACTAAGAAAAGCTGCAAAAAGCTTAGATTGGATTTGAACCTTCATTTGTAAATTTTTATGTCTTTTGGTTTTATTATTGTGTTTTGTTGTTACTTATATTTGTTTCAGTGTGTTTTAGGTTTGTCAGTGTTCGTTATTTCAAGTGATATCTTCTATACTCTATCTTTCTACCTTTAAATATTAAGGACGATGTCTTATTTTAGGTGGGGGGAGAGGATAATAGCTAAAAAAAAAACTGTGTTTTCTATTTCATAAAGCATGTGCAAAATTATTGTTACTATGATGGCAGAGTAAGGAGAACTTTTATGACTTTTGAGATGTATCTTAACAATCATTCGTAACAAGGTTTATCATAATAATTCTTGAAATATTTATATTTACAAACTCTCGCATTGTTATCACTTAATTCTGCTCATATACTTATTTAACATGTATTCTCAAACCTTAATTTACACACACACACACACACTTTAACATATGATTGTGGGTTGCATATTGAATTATTACATTATTTATGTTCTTTCGTTAAAGATAACAACTAAGGGAAATGGATAGTATATAATTAAAAAGAAAAAGAAAAATAATAATAATAATAAAAATATAGATAAGTTTGGTTTTGTAGCCTCCCTAAGTTAAGCAATTAAGCCCGAAGGGGTGTTTTAACACCTAATACCCTAAAATCAACTGACTTGGGAGCTATTAGCTCAACGCTTGTTACATGGGTTGAGAAGAAAAGATTAAGGGAATCAAACATTGCACTATCTACATATCAGTATTTACGACCCGAGTTACTAAGCTCGTAGGGGTGTCTTAACACCTAATATCCTAAGACCAACTGGTCTGAGAGTCATTAGTTGAAAGCTCGTTACATGGGTTAAAGATGCATGGTATTTTAAATTATACATATATATGTTAAAAAAAACAAGAAGAAGTAAAAGATAAAAATAATAATCCCAACTCAAAAAAGTTAACCTTAAACATTAGAACAAAAATTTTGTTTTCTTTAAAAAAAAACTCTATAATTATGTGTTGATACATTGAGCATAAAAGAAAGGTTTATGAATATCTTATTAAGAGGTATTGAGCAGATATATAAATTTAACAAGAGTTTGTTTATCTGGATAGATTAATGGAAGTTAAATGATGACTACCTTGCTTTGTGAAATTTGCAAATTGTTTTTCTATTTTAACGTTTTGATTACTAGGGACTTGTAATAAGCTAGTTGAGGGGTGTCATTGATACTTAAAAGTGTATTTTTATCAAGGTTTTATATCATCATTTTGCACTTGAAGTATCAACAACTCCTTAACTAAAGCATGTTTTATAATAGTATATCTAATAATATAAAATACCTTTAATTTGTGGTAAATGTTTATTTTAAATGCAGACCTATCACATAAATGAAAGGATTGATTGATGAATTTAAGGATTGAAATTGAAAGGATAAAGAGATGGCCAAACTTAGAAAAAAGATGTCGGTGCAATCCAAACCTAAATACTATTTGGTAATTAGGTCATATTTGGAACTACAAATCTCAGATTTAGGTCTACTTTATATGGATGGATAGGTAAGACATCGGCCTACAACTTTCACAAGAGCTCAAGATCTAAAAAGACCATTTTCAAGTATAAATTTTTACAATAATAAAAAAGCCTGAATCTATCCTCTAGCCCGAGCACTGTTTAGTATTTTGATCATATATGGAGTTCTAGAAGTCAAAATAAGCTAAAGTTTTTACACAGGAAAGCTGAGATAATTTCCTATAACTTTAATGTTTCAAATGGCTTCAATTTTGACGTTATCAATGACGTTTTGAGCAAAGAAGAAAAGATAAGGATTGTCACCAAGTCAAGAGTTGGTCACCCACTCATCAATTAGTCATCAAATCAATAGTTTCTAGTTTTGGCCTATATATAGAGGTATTTTCCATGTATTTAGGCATCTTGGTTTCCAGATCAAGATCATGTTCTTACTTTCTCTCTTTGTATTTTTTGTATTGTTTATGTTTTGCTTTCATTAATATCAAGTTTATGCTTTTCATTTCCTTTCCTTTGCTTTGTTAACTTTTATCTTATTTATGTTCTTATTTTGTTTATCTATTTTTCTTTCTTTTATTATGTCTAACTAAGTTTATTATGTCAAGGTGAAAAGGCTACACTAATGGTATAAGAATAAGTATAGTATAAACTTAATATGGACTTTAATGTTTGATATTAACATGATTTTTATTTGTTATCTTGTTCACTCTTTAATACTTTGCTTGTTAAATGACTAATCTTGATTTGTGTTTTATAACAATTGGTACAACAAATGCTTGGCACTTTCATAGCCCATATTGTATGGTATAACCTATACCTGAGCTATGAAAGGAACTTGATTTGTTGTTAACATAAGTTATAATTATGAGTGCTTAACTAAATTTACAAATATTAGCATTAATTGAATAAGATGACTAATGTAATCATATTAATAATGTATAATATGATTGGAACCTCCTTTGTGTGTGGTTTCCAATTGAATAATAAGAGTTTATACTATACTTGTTTGACATACTATAAGTGGAACCTCTAACCTTGACATTTGTTATTATCATTGTTTAATCCTTACATTAATATTCCATCTCAAAGTTCATCATCATCTTCTCCTCCTCCTCCTCCTTTTTCTTTATTATTATTATTATTATTATTATTATTAGTATTAGTATTATTACTATTATTATTAGTACTACCACTACCACTACTACTACTATTATTATAATTATTGTTGTTATTGTTGTTGTTATTTATAATTATTGTTTATAATTTGTACAATTAACTTTTCTATGGTTCGACTTTGGTCTTGCCGGGTTATTTATTACTTTGACACTCTTGCACTTGGGAGAAGACATTAATCTTTTTGTCGTGTCAAAAAGCACACCTTTCCTATTGGCTACACAAACGAAATAATAAGTTCGTAAATGATTAAAATCATAAATGTTCATTAACTTATTTGACAAGTGATATATGGCACCAAAAGTAATAACCTATAAATCATACAAAGTATAAATCTCACAAAAAAAAAGGTAAGCTTTATATGAGGTCGAAAGATGTAATTTTTATAATTCTCTAACACCCTTGAAGTGAAATCTCTTTAGGCTTAAAACTTGTATATATCTATATTATTTTGTGCTATTAATTAGATTTTAATTAGAAAAAAAATTAAGGGTGGTAAAATTCAAACCCGTAATCGCTTTGTTATCAAGGCTTTAATATTAAGTCAAAAAACCATATCACCTAAAAAATTAAACTATTAAATAAGATCTCAAGATATATTTTATATAATTCTTTAATAGCTCTTTTTACTTTCTTGTTGGAATCCAAAACATAAGTCTATGTTGTTTTTGAATTAGACATTGCTTTTTGATTTACTTAACAACTTTGAGTCATATATATTTCTTTATTCCAACATTACAAACACGTGGAGGCATACCATGATCATTCCAAACTTTGTATGGAGGAAGCAATGCATCATCATGATCATTAATTAAAGGTACAAGATCATAAACGATTAATTTTTAAACCTTGAAGGACCATGGATTTAATTTACCTCTTTATATTATATGTAATATATGGATGAGCTCAATTATGATAATTGCAATAGTTACCAACACTAACCAAGTTAGACAAAAGATAGACTTGGAAGATTTAATTAATGGTTACATAATGAAAGTTTTGGCAATCCCTTAAAATATAATGTTAGCAATAAAACAAGCTTAAAACTTGTATGATACTATTGTTTTACCATTTTTTATCAATAAAAAAGGAAAATTTAGAAAATTTAGAGTTTGAAGAATTTTTTTATGAAATAGAATAGTTTCATCTTATTGTATTTCTGAAATGTGATATTTATTTAATGTTGTTATTCTCAAGCACGACAAAATAGTTATTGCACTTTAAAAGAGCAACAATTAAACATGTCACCCTTCAAAAGTGCCATATTTTGTGAAATCTAAACCATTTTTGAATCAAAGTACACAACAGATGCAACAACTCTCTTTCTCAAAACTAACATTCCTATCCCTTATCTCTCTAAAAACCCCTCATTAATTACTTTTTTTTCTTTTTTTTTTAAAACACCAAGAAATCAAGCCTATATTAATCTTCAAGCATCCTAGAACAATTTTCTCTTTAAAATAATACGATATTCTCACTAGCTTTTATAATTGTTAATAAAGAAAATAATTTTAATTGCAGATGATTTTGGCTTTGCTTGTAGAGATACATTACCATTGATAGAATAAATATATGTATAATATCAGATAGACATAAAAAAATATAGCAGAAATTTGGTGTGAACCTATAGGATATCATTAGTATTGTGCCTAATGTTTTTCTAGCAACTTCAATCGTAAATTCAAAGATGCATCTTCAACAAATTTAATGAAGATGTGTTATTCATTAGTATTTAAAAATATATTTTTATCAAGATTTTATATTATCATTTTGCACTTAAAGTATCATTAAATTCCCTAACTTAAGCATATTTTGTAATAATAAGCATGATAACATAAGATAGCTTTAATTTATGGTAAATTCTCATTTTAAATACAAACATATCTTACAATTTAAAGAATTTATTGATGTGATTAACTATTGAAGTAAAAGGACAAATAAAAGACTAAACTTATAAAAAAGATACTGGTTTAGTCCAAACTAGAACACTATTCGGTTATTGGATCATAACTAGAGCTATAGAACTCTAATTTAAGTCTAGTTTATATGTATTAGAAAGCGAAGACATAAGACTAAAATTTTCATAAAAAATCTAAGCTTTAAAAGTGTTATTTTCAAGTTCAAATAGTAGCAACAACAGATAAGTCAAAATCTATCTTGCAGCCTAGACATTGTTCAGCGTTCAGCCCATATCTCGAGTCCTAGAAGTCCAAATGCACCAATTTGTTTTTTGTTGGAAAGTTGAGATAATATTTCAGAACTTTTATGCGGACTATCTATTCAAATTATAATGTCATCAATAATATTTTATTCAGATAAGAAGATAAGGATTGTTATAAAGTCAAGAGGTGGTCACTCAGTCAACAATTAGTCATCAAATCAATAGCTTTAAAATTTTACCTATCAAAAAAGGTATTTGCCTTACATTTAGATGTCTTGGTTTTCATATCAAAATCATACTCTTTATTTCTTTTTTTATATTTTTTTAAAGCTTAAGTTTTGCTTTTATTAATCTCTTATTTATACTTTTCATTTTCTTTACTATACTTCTATAATTATATTTTTATCTTATTTATATATATTTTTCTTATTCATAATATTCAGCTAAATTTATTATGTAAAGGTAAAAAGGTTTCACTGATGGTGTTAAGATAAGTATAATATAAACTCAATATGAATTTCAATACTTATGTCCTAAACAACTTACTATTAACATGTCTTATTATTTTTATCTTGTTAAATGGTTAATATAAATTTATATTATATAACACTTGGTACAACAAATGCTTGACACTTTTATAGTAAACCGTATGGTATAACTTACAATAAGTTAGCATCATGAATTCCTGACAATATTTAAAATTTTGATGTTACTTAAATAAGATAATTAATATGATCATGTTAACAATTTATAATGAGTCATTAATGACAAATCATCTTATTAGAATCTTTTTTTTATGTGGTTTCCAGTTGAATAATAAATAGAGTTTATATTACATTTATTTTTAATACCATTAATGGATCCTCTAATCTTGACATTTGTTTTTATTATTATTTAATCCTCACATTAATTTTACATTTCAAAGTTCTCTTTAACTTATTATTATTATTATTATTATTTGTAATTTATATAATTAACCTTCCTTGATTTGATCCTGATCTTAATGAATTATTTATTACCTCAACATTCTTATACTTGTGAGAAAATATTAATTTTTTATTCGTGTCAGTTATTTACTTTCAAGATACAAATTTAATTTATGATACAAAAAAATATGTAAGTTGTACCCAGCATATCAAGAATAATTTAAGCAGAACCAGAAGAAAAATGAGAATTATGTTATGATAGTATTCACTAGCATGATAATATGACCCAACATATCAACAATTTATTCACGTATTGTTTTTGAACCACTTGTTAAAGAAAAAAAATTTAACTTCACCATAAATTTATTGTGTTGTGTTTTAAAATCATGAAATTAATTAAATATTGTGATTGAGAATCATGATATTAATTATATAACATGTTTTTGAACCATGATATTAATTAAATATCATGGTTCTAAATTGTAACATTTAAAAGTGTGTTATCATGCTAAAACTTTGTGTTGCTGTGATAATTCACCATTTCTTTATAATTTCCATGCTAATTGCCCAATTATTCGACATAAATTGCTTTTTTATATGCTATTAAGATTTAGTCACATTAATGACTGAATTCCTTGGGCATAACATATGGTTTGATGTTGATTAGGCTTCCAGCCTTTCCAATAAGATAGTCAAAATACACACACACACACACACACACACAAAAACTGATGGCAAAGTCAAACTATTTTTTCATTGTCACTCTACAAGTTCTAGATTCTCAGAAGTCTCTTCCTCTTCTAGTATAATAGATCTAGGAAGAATCTCAAAAATCCCTTTTGTTATTAATATCCCTTACCACGAAAACCCTCTAAGAAAGTTTACATCTGATATCTCTTCTCCTAGTTTCCAAAATGCAGATTATATTATAAATATACCAAAACTTATCTATACAAATATTGAACAACCATTTCCTCCAACTTTACCAACCTTTTCAGTTGTTACTGAGAATATCCAAAATGAGCTGAATGTCTTGACTTCGGAAACAAATTTTGTTCTTGACAAAAATTTCTTCAAAAAAGATTTTTATTCAGACTTTAACTCTGAAAAATGAATTTGATTTTTTCAGAACTTTCTTCAGCATAGAAGTGAAATCCAAAATCAATTTTACAATTTCATTAAGATGTACTAAGTACAAATTCTATTCTTTGATTGGTTCCAATTGTATTATGCATTTGAACATCACATTGCATATTCTTTTGCATCCATCGAACATGCATGCTTAGTCATATTTAGATCAAAAACACCTACATAGAATCTCACTAGCGGACCTACAATTAAGTTTGAACATCCACCTTTGCAAAATATCCAAATAACCCACAATAACTAGACTGTAGAAGTAGCCCTTTATAAATTATCCACTGATGACACCCTTTCCAATACAAAACACATCATTAAACAAAACAACTTTACAAACACCAACTTTAATATCTTAGAAAAATAGCTTACAAGACTAGAAAAATAAATATAAAAAACCACTATGAGTTCAACCGACGTTAAAACCTTACCTAACCTAAAACTCAAAAACTTAATCTTCAAACCTTACCAAATTAAAAAAAAAAACAAGCCAAACACAAATCCAAGAAAACCAAACAGATTTTCTTGAAGCCATTAAAACACATTTACAACACCTTGACGGTTCATCCTTAACTATCCTAGACACACCACAGACAACCAACCTTTCAACCTCCACAAACTAAGTCAGTACTCTACAGAAAAACCGTAAGGAATCTTCTAATGACGAAACTTCTCCTGAAAAACTAGTTACCATAAATAAACTTACTTGACAAACTCTCAAAACATCCATTGCCTCAAACATCTCCATCACCACTGAACCAACTATTTTTACTCAACACAAGTATAATGCTTCTTCCCTTTACGAGTGGAATATAGATGGAATGTCCAAATACAATTTCCTCAACACCTTCCAACAAATGACTATGGCAGCAAATGCCTACAAAACCCAAACAGGAACTCCAGACAAAGCTATTGTTGAACTTCTTATTGCTAGTGTCTTCAGACAGTTAGAAGGATGGTGGGATTATCATCTCACTGACACTGATCACCTACATATCTTAAATTCCTTCCAAATATATGAGGACCAAACACCCATCCTTGACCTATTAGGAAACACTATCTAAGAAATTGTCTTCACCTTTATTCTTACAATCTCTTTACATTTTGTCAGAGACCCTTCCCATTTGAAAGACAAAAATGCTGAACTCTTTTCCAATCATAGGTGCAAGAAACTCAGTAACTTTTAATGGTATAAAAACACTTTCCTTACTCAATCATGCGTAGGGAAGATTCAAACCAACCTTTTTGGAAAGAAAAATTCCTTGTTGGCCTACCCGTTCTCCTATGAGAAAAGGTCAGAAACAAAATCAAAGAAACCTTTACAACAAAAATCATACCTTATAACCAGCTCATATACGGTGAACTTGTTAGCTTTACCTAAAAAGAAGGTCTTAAGATCTATTAGGATCTGAAACTCTAGAAGCGTCTAAAATAGAAAATGAAACGCATCAGATAAGAACTTGGTAGTTTCTATAACCAGCTCAACCTCTCCACCAAAAAACCCTCTTGCAGCGGAAACTGTTCACAACACAAAAAATATCTGATCCATAAACCTTCTTTTAGAGAACCAGCCCATACAAATCAACGACAGTTTTATTCCAAATCAGAACAACCTTACTACAAAAAGCCCTATAAATCTACCAGGCCTCAAAAACCTTTCCAAACAAAACCCAAAACCAAATTTGACCCCAAAACCATTATTTGTTATAAATGTAACTAGAAAGGTCATACATCTTGTTTCTGCAAAGTCAATACCAAACTTCATGAACTCCAACTTGATGAAAAGACCATCAACCAAATATAAAACCTATACATTGACGCTACAGACATTGATCAATCTCCTCTCGACACTTCTAAAGAAGAATTTCAACTTGATGAAATAGCAACTACTAGTGCTACTTTAGATACCTCTATAAATTCCAAGCAAATCAACGTCTTGACCCAAGATCAGGAATTCATTCTTGAGGGATGATCCTCACCTTCAAAAAACCTACTTGGATAAATTATTGAAAGACTTCAACCAACTAGAGAACCTCCCATCATCACAACCTCCAAACCGCTCTATATTACCCTCTGTCAGCACCAATACCTATGACCTTATAAAAATCCTTAACAAATAGAAATCCAAAACCATAGTTACTCTTTCAGAGTTACATTATGAGATAAAAATGCTCAAATCTAAATTACAATATCTTAAACAAGCCCAACAAAAAGACTCTGCCATACTACAACATCTTCTCTTAAAAATAGAAAACCAGTTTGATACTGAGTCTGATATTGAAGACCAAACCGTTAAACCTCATGCTTTACCACATACACTTACCAATATTGAGCATATTCCAGATGGTTTTCTTAATGTCTTAACACAAATATCTTCAAAAAAATATTTGATTAGAATTACTCGCGTTTTCTCAAACGATTTCAAACTTGACACCATTGCTTTATTTGACATAGGTACAGATTTAAATTGCATCAAAGAAGGAGTGGTCCCAAAATGATTTTTACAAAGTACTTCTGAAAAACTCTCTGCTATTAATAACTCAAAATTACATATTGCGAGTAAAACCCAAGCCTTTGTTTTCAATGAAGGCATTTCTCTTAAAATATTTTTTATTGTTACTAAAGATATTAGTCATATCATCATTCTTGGCACTCCATTCATTGACATGATCACTCCATATCAAGCACATCATAATTGTATTACTTCCAAAATTAACAACTCCAAACTTCTTTTCCCATTCTTAGAGAAGTCCAAGACTAAAAATTTAATTAAAGCATGCTCTATACATACTTATCATCTCAATGCACTAATTCATGAAAAACAATTCCTTCTACATGATTTACAAAACCATGTTTTTTTTGTCGCATAACTAAACAACTCCAACACCCTGATTTACACCAAAAAGTTATTGATTTATAAAATAAGATCCAACAGCAAATTTGTTCTAACTTACCTAATGCTTTCTGGAAAAGAAAACAACACATCGTTGATCTTTCATATGAAGATACTTTTTTAGAAAAATTAATACCCACAAAAGCAAGTCCTATACAAATGAATGCTGATTTAGAATAGTATTGCAGACTTGAGATCCATAATCTCGAGTCTAAAGGTCTTATCCAAATGTCTCGATCATCTTGGTCATGTACAGCGTTTTATGTAAACAAAAACTTTGAAATAAAAAAAGGCACACCAAGACTTATGATCAATTACAAACTCCTAAATTCTGCTCTCAAATGGATCAAATATCCAATCCCCAACAAAAAAGATCTGCTACAAAAATTGCATTTTGCATTCATATTTTCTAAGTTCGATATGAAATCTGGATTTTGACAAATCCAGATTGATTCCAAAGATAGATACAAAACTGCTTTCACGATTCCTTTTGGCCAATATGAATGGAATTATATATATATATATATATATTAGTTCAACATACATAATTCTAATTTAAATTTAAAAATAAATTATCTTCAAATTATACAATACAAATACAATATTAAACATCTAAACATAATTTTAAAATTTAAAACATTTCTAAATAATTAAGAGTCAAGATAAAAAAAAACTTTAACTTAAAATATTTCAACATATATAAAATTTCTAAACATTAAAAAAGTAGAAGGTTTTAATAAAAAAAAATATAAATCTAACATTATCACCATCATTAACATATAAATAAGAATCTTCTTCTTATAGTCGTATAAAATCAAGCATCTTTTTACAACCAGAAAACATTATCATTTTACTTTACTCCGATAATAAAATCATACTTGCAGTATTGTCAACTTTTGGGATATAATATAGTTTTATTGTTTTTGCTATTAAGAGGAGCGCAACCAAAAGATGCGATGCTGGAAGTACCACAATATTGAATTGTGTTATTCCCAGCAGCACAACCAATTAAAGTTTCGAAAGGAAAAAAAAAATTACCTTGATCCTCTAAAGATTTGAATACAATTTTACTTTTCCTTTATAGTTTTAGAAATTCTACTTTGTATATTACTTTTTACAATGTTGATAACACTTTATATATTGAAAAATGCAAAAATTTAGTTAACAAGCGTTTTTAAAAAAATAACAGAATTGTCACTCGAATTGAATTAATGATTAAAACGTTTTCTATTGTACTTTGTTTTCCTCCTCTTTCATTTTATCTCGCCCATAATCATCTCTATCGATTGCCTAACCATGAAAATTATAAAAAGGTTTTTTTTGTCAAAATTTAAATTTTGCATTGATTCGGTATATAAAATTTAATTTCTGAAACTATATATGAAATTGATTTATTAGAATTTTCATTTCAGTTTTTATTTTTTTTATTTTTTATTTTTATTCTTGGTCCTTTTGTATATTTCTTATTTGTTTTCAATTGAATCATTCAATCCCAATTTATGATATATTATTTTTTTAATTTGATTCTTATTATTTTGATTTTTTAGGGTCCTTTTATTAAATTGATTCTTCTTTTTAATTTCACTCTTTAATCAAAATTTTATTTTTACTTTTATTTCAATTTTAATCTACATTTTTTTTGTTAAATTGATTTTTCTTCTCAATTTCACTCTTCAATAAAAACTAGCATTTATTTTATATGTCAATGTTGATCTTTATTTTTTTAATTACTATTTTTTATTTTGGATTCTTTGTGTAATTGAAATTATTTTTGTCAAATTCATCTTTAAAATATTTGATTGGGTGGTAATTGGATTTCAAGGTTTTTTCTGATAAAATACTTATGTTCTAATAATTCATGTCACATGTTTAAAAAATTAACTGAGGTTGACATTATTTTTTTATTTTCTTTTCTATTTTCATCATTCGACATTGGTTTTTTTTAATGGGTTTTATGGTTTTTTTTATTTTTTTTCTATCAAGCTATTTCAATCTCATAACCTCGACTATAAATTTAGCGAGATAACTTATATTAGCTAGCCTCTTATTACCCATATTACATACTTATCATAATAACTTGAATTGACTTAAAGTGTTTTTTTATCTAATTTTATCTTTTCATATTTAATGTATTTAGAATTGAGCTAAATTGTTTGTATCCTTTCAAAAAATATTTCAAGTTATAATAATTATTTTTTTATTATCTAATTAAAATAAAACTAACTAATTTAAAAATATTTATGATGCTTGAAACATTATTTTTAACGCAAAAGAAAGTCTACCCCGCAGCATAGTGAATATCCACACCGTGTTTCAACTTTATGATTATGGTTATTGTGCTTGTTATATGCTTTTGAGTTAAAAAAAAAAAAACACTTAATAGACTAGTAAATTGATCATCCAATTTTTCTTTATATGTCAAGAGTAAATTCATTTTTGTTTAAGCTAAGGAATGCTAGTAATGTATGTAGGAACTACATAAATAATGAAACGTTTGTATTTTATGGTTATTAGTTTAAGATCTGAACCTTTTTATGATGGAAAAAATTTATTTCCTTAATCATGAGATAAAACCTTCTAAAATTATTAGGTCAAAGCCTTATAAAATTTAAATAAATCAAACTTGAATTCATGTCTTAAACCCGTAATAAGCTTGAGGGAGATAAAACTTTGCTAAAAATAAATAAAATGAACTTAGATACATCAACGCTTTGATTCAATTTGAATCGTTTACAGTCCTTTTTTATTATTATTATTATTTAACACCACTAAATTCCTTGTTTAATGCTGGCTTAAATCGGAAGATATCCCGTCACAAAAGCTATGCAGCTTACTACACGGAATTGAAAAGCATGGTTATAGTGATAGCCAAATGCAAATTAAGCTATGTGGGTGATTAAAAAACCTAGCTAACCCAGCCACTAATTATCAGACATGTCTATTACTGAATCGTCCCCACCACGTCCTTCACTCCACACTTGACAGATACATGGGCTCCATTTTGTTCCTTATAAGTTCTGCCAAGTGCCAACCTGCTTTATTCTTTTTATTCTCTTGTTTTTGGTATATTAAAATCTCAATTATAGAGGTGTTTACCATATAATTTACATTATCCCAAAAGCATGAAAAGGAAGAAATAGTTACTTAAATTCAAAAGGTAACAGAAAGGGTAGTGTAGTGGTGGAAAATTGCTTCCATGGAATCCGCCGTCAATTAAAGTTCCGTGCTCCTAGCATGGGAAAAGATTTTCAACATCATGCCTTCGAAAGAGATTTTGATTTAAAGCAGGCAGTTCCTCCTCTTCTTTTTAAAGAACATAATGATACTTTTCTTACCTTTAAAGCCCATGGAGAATTTGCGTAAGAGTTGTCAGACACATATAGTTTAACTTAGGGTTAGCTCTCATGAGTCATCATGATGCGTGATTTTGTTTTTGCTTGTCGGAGGATTAGATGATCCAAGTGAGCTCAACTAACGCCATATTCATTTCTTGTTGAATAAGAAGGGGGGGGTGTGTGTTTACACACACACACACACTCACTCCCCATAATCAAGAAGAAAAAAGCATTATATGAGTTGATTCGTTTGTATTTCAGTGTTCACAGATTTACAAATATATTGCTTTGTGGTTTTTCTCTCGATTGCCTTGATTTTATCCATCAATTAAGCTACTAAATTCGACCTCAAATTTCTATCATTACGTCCTAATCCTTTGATTTTGAACAACCGAGTGTGATGTGTACTCTCGATGGTCTAAAATGAGATTATAAAGCAATACTCGTATATTTTCACAAGTCAATTTCTTAGTAGAGTGAAAATTATGAAATTTACAATCATAAGAACATGAAAATATACTCCCGTTATGCAAAAGAGCATTATGAGTAGTTAGAAGAACAATAAGAATATTATTACATATTCAAGTGTGAGGTTCAGACTATCATATGACATGTGATCACATTGACAATATTCTTCTTCACTTATTTACATGTACGAGGTTTAACTTCTAACGATGACAGGGACCCACCATGGGATCCATAAAACTTTGTGGGAAATTTTTGCCACCTCCTTTAGGCTTTTAGCTCTTACCTATGCCAAGAGAATAAAAACCATGCAACTTTCTTTCTGTCATTTTCGAATTCTGGCGTGCGGTCCTCTCAGCCCTTGTAAACTTTGGAACAAGAAAATGGTTTTGAAATACAAGGAGAACCCATTACAAACCACGTTGAACCTCAATAATCCAGCTAACAGGATTCTGGACAAGATTAGACTAGTTAGCAATAATTTGTTATGCCAAAGAAGGAAGGCCGCCTAATATATGGGCTGCTAAGACTGCATTGCCGTAGCTGCAAGGTGCTCTCGTTTTCCTCGGGATTCGACATGTTAATCCTCCTCCTGGTGGATGGGCAACAACTATTAATCTGATGCTTCTGCCCAGTGGCCTGGGCTTCGGTAGTTTTTACGAGTTTATTATCGTGGACGATGCCGTGGGTAAGAAAAAAAATATAGGTATTAGTGATATGTATTTTACAAAAATAGATTTTAATGATATTTTTATTAACAAAAAAAATATTTAATCAACTTGAGTTAGTATAGCTTGATCCATGAAACTTATATGGATAATTTTGAAAAATATAAATTGAAAAAATTAATCTCTAATCAACTCAATATTAAAAAATAAAATCGATAAAAAATAAAATTTGATTAAAAAACAAAATGAACTTAACTCAATCAAGCCAACTCAAGTCACAAGTCATGCACATAACCATATTCATTAATTTTTTAATTTTAAATATTATTTTTTTAATTATACAATAATAAAGTGCATGATATTTTTTCTTATATAAAACAATATGTTTCTCAAACATTAAAAAATAAAAACTATGATGGACACATCATGCCAGGATAGCAAAGGTAAATTATGAACAAGAAATGGTTGCATTGTATTCTTTTAGATTTGAGTTAAATAAATAAAAAATACATCATCAATAATAAATATGGTAAAATTATTTTTTTTTAATTGAGGTTCAAAAAACTATTAAATTAAAAAAAACCTATAATAGCCTAGATGTTATGGATTAGCCCATCAAACCCTCAACTCGAATAAAAGACTCAATTAGGTTCATTTATTTATTTTTTTATAACCAAACATTAAAAAATAAAAGAGTCAAGTCTCGTGGGCCTGGGCATTAAAAAAAACAACCCAAGTAAGTGGACCTTCCAACCCGCATGTCTAGGTTTTTTTTTCTTAAAAGGGCAGAAGATCCCATTTCATTTTTTTAAAAAAAAATAAAGATAGTAGATAACACATTATCTTTTTTTTGCCATTTGTTAACCCAAAATACTCTAAATACCTTAATAAATCTATATATAACCATAAAAAACACAAAAAAAAATAGTTTGAAAAATCAAAATCAACCCAAAACTATCAAATCGAGTAAAGAAAGAATAGAAACACCTAAGTTAAACTCCTTTTATGAAATAAAACTCATAAATACAAAAATTGACCATTTTTTTGTCAAAATCATTGACAACAATGAATTTCTCTCTTTACATTGAAATCTGGTAACCCTCTCTCTTTACTTTTCTAAAAAATGATTGAAAAAATGAGGGATATAAAGTTTGACACCAAAATTGAATTTAGAAAAATTAAAGGGACCATCTACCAAATATGTTAAAAAGATGAGGGACTTAAATTAACTTTTCAAATGAAATTCTAAGACGATATCCATTGCACTTTATTCCTCTATCTTTCAATTCATCTTTTCTTCTAAAATCAATTAGAAAAAAAATTATAAACTAAATTAAAAAAATATTTAAAAAAAATGATTATTCTAATTCATAGTGATTGATGAGAAAGTGAATAATAAATGTTGCTATAGTGAAAATAACATAAGACTTGGTGTTCGTTAATAATTTTGAATAAAATCTCATATTCTAAAAAATAAAATATATGAGCAGGGTTATAAAGGTATAATCAAAAGACCTTTAAAACAAGGGAGTTCGCCCTCCTGGTCATGATTAAGGGCCTACCAGACCATGTCCATATGGTTTGGTTAGATACTAGATAGGTGACTTGTGTTGTACTATGAGCTAATTAATTTTTTTCTAAAATGAAAAAAGAATATCCAAGTAATAATAACCCAGTCAACCCTGATCAACTTGACTAACTCATTATCTACGATGTGAGACTGGGAATAAAAAATTAAACTTTTAAAAAGGATCTAGAAAAAAGATTGAAATTAAATCTATAAAAAAAATAAAAAACAAAATCAGGTCAAGATTGAAATTAAATCTATAAAAAAATAAAAAACAAAATCAGGTCACCGTAGGTTAAATTGACTAACTTATAACTCGAGATAGCCCCACATAAAGAAAAGTAGAAAAAATCACAAGACTCAATAAATGAGATTAAAAAAATCATTTTTTTTTAAATTTGAATTAACTTGACTAACCTACGATATGTAATGTGAGATTAAAATAAGAAAATTAAATTTAAAGATAAAAGGTTCAGAAAAAAATACCAAAGCTAGATCAATAAAAAAAAACATTAAAGAAAAACTCAGGTTAACATAGACTACCTTAGCTAACCTGCAACCTATGATAATCCACAAAAACAAAAGAAGAAAAAATCATAAATCTCAAAGCCTAATAATTAAATATCAAAAAATGAAAAAAAAACATCAATTTAAAAAAAAGTAAAAAAAAATAAGTAAATTCGAGCTATGTCGACTAACTCACAACACACAGTATGAGATCGGGATAAAAAAAATAAATGTTTTGACAAAAATCTAAAAAACCAAAGTTAAATCAATAAAAAATATAAAAAATTTAAATCAACTCATATTAACTTAATTAACTCATGATTTGAGATAATCCCATTGAAGACAAGAAAAAACAATTACATAGCTACAAGTCCAATAACATAATCTTAAATGATAATTTTTTTTTTAAAAAAAATGATTTCAATCAAAGTTAAAATAGTTAACCTATGTTCTGGGATATATGAATCAAATTTGATATAAAAAAAATTTATAATAATTAAATATTAATAAATAAATAGTAATTAATATCAAATTTGGTATAAAAACTAAATGAAAAAAAGATAATTAAGATTAAACTAAAAAATAAAATAAATTAAGAATATGAAAAAAAACAGCAATAAAAAATAAAAATCAAACTTTAATATAAAAATTAAATCAAATAAAATATTGATGCAAAAAATTGAAAAACATAAAAAAATAATAAATAAATTGCAATTAAAAGAATGATGGTCAAATTAGCTATAAAAATTAAATTAAATTAAATTAAATTTTTAGAGATATTTAAAAAAAAATTTAATAAACTTCAAAAGCAAAACAAACAGAAATCAAATAAATAAGGATCAAATTAAATAAAAAAAAACTTGTATATTTTTGCAAAGAAAAGAGAGAGAAAATGGAGAAGAGAAGAAAAAAAGCTCATTAGAACCACATTGATTGTTCGTCGCCACCATGTGCTCATTCATCAAAAATATTTTGGTGAGCCATATTGAACACTATAACTGAAGATAGTATTTGGCTATAAAAGGAGTTCACACGCGTCTTCAAATGATCATAAACTCTTTCTATTCATTAGCATGTGTGTTGCTTACATCATCAATGTTTTTTTTATATATTTATTAAAAGATTAAATTTACTTTACCCAACTTGACAATAACTAAAAAATCAAGCCAATAAAACCAAAAAAAAAAAAAACCTAAACAACAGCTATAGTATTTTTGCATTGAATGGTAATATAGATATTTTAATGTGTTTTTAAAATGGAAAATTGAAAAATGCCCCTACATAAAAGTTATTTGATTGTTTTTTATGGTAATCTATCCTTAAACTCAATGTTCAACAAAATAAAAACATCAAATAAAAATATCGATAAATTTATTTTATAATCAAAACTGTAACATTTATTTTGTGTCTTTGTACTTAAAAAAAAATAAAAAATAGTCACGCTCTATAACCTACTAAGTCCAAGTGTGTCCAAGCCTAAGCATGCAGTTAGGCCTCCCCGCCCAATAATAATGCTGACACTTCTCTTTCTTTTAATATCCTAAAATAAAATTCCTTTTCAAATATAAAAAATGATATTGGTATTTTAAAAAGCATATGATGATATCATTATTTCCAAATGAGGTTAGAGATTTTTAATAGTTATATCAGTAATTATTTTATGAAAAAATATTTATGAATCTGATATAAAAAACAAAAGAAAAAATTGCACATGACAACACAGTATATATTTTGTTATTGTTAATTGTTTATATTTTCATGAATTAATTATTTCTTTTATTTTTTATTTCATATAAAAATTATGAAGACATGATTTATTTTTTTTTTAATTTGAGACTTTCATTTTACATTATAGATTATGATAAGTTTTTATCTATAAGAAATATTTTTAATAAAAAAATATTTTTGTCGAAATAAAAAAAACAGTGAATAAGGAAAATGGGATTTGTCTTAAGAATAAACTTTCCCTTCTAAATCTAAATTATTGAGATTCTCGTAAATATTTATTTTTATTTTTAATTGAAAAACCAAAGTTGTTAATTAAAAAAAAAACTCTGTAAAAGAGATGTGTAAACAGAAAAAAAGAGATTTTAATTAAAAAATAAATTTTTCCTTGAATTCTTTTAAATAAAAATTTATTTTAAGAAAATCCGTGGCATCTCGGGTCAGAAACTAATTTAGAATTTAGGACCGAGGAAGTATTAACTAACTATCATGAAACTGAGCGTAGGAAAATTGTTGGGACAATACTCTCATAATTTAAATAAAAAGAAAAAAGAAAATGGGACCCCATGCAATGACAGATTCCAGAGATGACACAAACAAAATTAGCACAAGGTTCCTCCAAGTGAGGAGGTAGGTCGTCGTCGTCAATAAAAACAAATGGAAGCCCAGGCTCTTCCATGGCTTCCCAGTCCTCCAAGATACCCAATTTATACCTTCCATCACCATAGATAATTATTTCCCACTTGTAATAAAATCTCCAAGAAATGCTCCTCTCCACTGTACTTCCTACCAAACTTTGGCTGCCATTGCTTCTCACAAAAAATGACGTCAACGACTACTACTCTTCCCAAACCCACTTCCAAATCCTTGCTTCGTGGTCCTTCCATGCTTAATCAAACAAAACCCATTTCGTTGCTCCGGTTTCCATCTTCGAAATCTGATTTTTTCGGTTCAAAGAATAAAGCTCTGTCAAAGACCATGACTGAATTGGTCAGAATATCTGTTTTTAGAGCTAGTTATGGTAGTAACAGTGAAGAAAGCACGGGATCTTTTCAGCAAGGAGATGTTATTCACGGGCCTGATAAGTTTCAAAGTGTGCTCCTGGCTGGTGGGCTGGAAGCCACTCTCAATTGCCTGGTTTGTGTTTTTCTTTGTTCGTTTGTTACCTCTTTCAAGAGATTTTAATCTTTGTAATCTGAGTTGCGTTTTGTTTTTTCCTTCATGATTTTACGAGTCTTTTTGATAATCACTATGATTTAATGTGTTGATTAATTGGAGCTGAAAGTCTTCAAATTTAGTAACGCGGGACCAAAGAGATTTGAAGCTAAATAAAAGAGAAAAAAGAAGGTAAGAAGAATTAGTTAAAGAAAGACAAGAAAAAGCTGAAAATAAGATATAAATACTAAAATTCTAACTATAATAAATAATTAGGTTTATTGCCTATTAAATAAAATACATAATAATAATAATTAAATCAAGTCCACCAAAAAACATTAATTAATAAATCTCAAATAAAAATTCAAATAAATTAAACTAAAATATAAGTTAAAATCCACTCGAGGTTCTTGACTCCATTGATTGTAATTTAAGGAGGCTCTAATAATGCTTCTAAAAATTATGATCAAATTGTTATGATATTTCACTAATAATTTAAATATAATTTGTATTTAGTTATCTATCTCATATATTAAGATTCTTTAAAGTTTATTATCCCTTGTAAAAACAATTTAGGCATCCATAGTTACATTAATATGTTCTTTTTGTAAAAAATAGAATTAATATCAATGTTTGATGGTAGTTTAATGATATAATTTTTTGATCCAATTATTTATAATGCTTTGAATGGTTTAACACTATTTATTTAAAATTTGAAATTGAATTTCAAGGGATATTGTTCAAGGCTAATCTATATTACAAAATAATCTCCAATATCAAGTACATCATGATAGTTATGTAAATTAGCTTAAACTTTGTATTGTTCATTATTGTTTTGAACCTTTTTTTTATGTTAATCTGTAAATTATAAACTCTACATGCAAAATACTCAGTTGAATTAGATAATTTAAAATTAGAAGATATGGAAAGAAAATCTACAAGTGCTCTAAGTTCATAACTATAAACAATATATGACTAATGGTATGGAATGGTACAAACACTATTCAAAATCTTAGTAAATATAGTTTGAACATAGCCTGATAAATTAAGATTATCTTCATCTTTCTCATCACGTGTTAAAGGCAAGAGATCAGACAACTCAATATGTTACTCTAAACCTATGATATGTTAGATATCAAGTATAAGGAGGTGAAGAGCATGTTACTCTAAACCATTTACTTGTTGGACATCAAGCATAATGAGTGAGGATCAAATAGTTTTAGATAACTAATATTATGAGACTTTTATAAGATTATATTTATCTACTGGGGAAGCTTCACTAAAGTTTTTCCTAAAACTTATATCTCTACCACTAAAGAAAAATTATTATTTTCTTTATTAATCTTATTTTTAGACTCATTTGAACTTATAGTGTTAATTCTCTTTTCTTACACATTTTCTTTATCTAGGTCACTAAAATTTTTAAGATTAGGTTCATATATTTGCACATAATAGTTTTTCTTTTCACTTAAATCCTTATGTTTTTAGATGACTAAAGGATTAAAGGCGCAGTTAAAAAAGATATGTTCAAAACCTTGACAGTTAACACACTGACATTTTATTAACGACTCCTTTTTCTTTATTTTTTATGTTTTATAAATTTAGGTACTACTATGATTAGGTCTATATGATGAAGAACCTAACAAATAACCATCATTCCTAAATTGAGATCTAAAAGGTGTATTACGATGGTTTTGATGTTTTATCCATTAACTCTTTATAATTAATCATAATTTTGCACTACAATATAAGTTTAGTCAAGAGTGAAAGCATATATGAGTCTAATCTTTTTTCTAAAATTATCATTCAAACTTTTATAAAATTTATGTAAATTTATGGCTTTAGCCTCTCTTATAATACATCTCATCATGTAATAATTTAATTATGTTATATACTCATCGACAGACTTAGTCCCTTACCTTAGATTATTTTATTGGTCTAAAAATTTATTCTTGTAAGATTGGGGTAGGTACTTCTCTTATAATTTTTATTTTATTTTGGTCCAATTAGGCTTAGTATTGATATGGCATTATGATGACATGGTAGTGTGATGCAGTGGCGCTGATATGGTTGCCTAAGACTATTTGCTTTTCAGATCTGGAACATAAAATAGAAAGATGAATTATTTTTTTGTCTTGTTACATTCTTTATCATTAAAGTTTCTCACAAGATCTAGGGTTTACGAATGGTTTTTGAAGTTCAGGATTTGAATAAGTTCATGGATTGTTTAATTATGAAAATAATAAAATAAAAATTCATACTCTAATACCAAAGCTGATACGAGACTAAAAAGATTTTTTAAAAAAAAATAAAAAAGAAAAAATCAAGATATAAATACTAAAACTCTTACTAGAACAAATAATTAGATTTATAACTCATTAAATAAAATACCAAACAATAATTAATTCAAGTATAGTAAATAATACCTAATTAAAAAATCAAATAAATTAAAGCAAAACATAAATTAAAACTCAATCTCACAAGAATTTGAGTTACTCTCTGTTATTTATATAGTCATAAAAATACATAAATATTATTTATTAAAGCATACCATTTGAATGCTTTTTACTGCACTTCATTTGTCGCTATTTCAAGCAAAGACCAGTATACTTGTTTGTCAATTTCACTTGCTATGTATATTTCTTTTTATATTGGTTAAAACTTCTGAAAGTGAACACAAGTTGCATTTCCTTTTTCTTTCCTTTTATTTTTTCTGTTTGAAAGTGAGACTTACGCCCAAAACAATTGAAATTGTGGACTGAATTGAAGTTGCAATTGAGAGATAAAACTAATTCCCTAGTGAAGCACTTGCATTGAGGATGCCTTTGGCAATTATGACATTAAAATCATGTTTGCAGGATAGCATTTAGCACTAGGAATCCTCTATAGCTGCTTTATAGCAGATTTATGTTGGCTTCATATCTTTGATATATTTGAGCACCATTGCCCTTCAATTTGTTTTGGTGCTTCCACATTCTGCAATTTGCTTCTTTCAGAATTTCAATTTCGGCATTTAGATGAAATAAACGCGCATGGTTTAGTCGTACTATTGTTGTTGGAACAGAGCAAATGGCTTGTAGTTACTTTTTTTTGTGCTGTCATTCTTGGGAGGCATGATGCAAAAGCCATGTGGGCTGCTTCGGGGTTAGTTGTGAATTCAATCCTCTCTGTAATCCTTAAGAGAACATTCAACCAAGAGAGACCCGGTTCGACATTGAGGTCTGACCCTGGGATGCCATCTTCACATGGACAATCCATCTTCTTCACTTTGGTGTTCGCTATTCTGTCAGGTAACGTCCCTCTTTATTTGACTTGTTAGCTATTTATCAGTCTATTTTATGTCAGCATTTGCAAAATCTAAGTATAGAAGGTTCATGATAACTCCATCAACTGATGAGGGATGCAGTATCATGCTTACGTTTCTGCAAATGAACCATGAAAGTTTCTATAATCTGCATATTTTCTCTTCCTACCATGAAAATGGCTGCTTGCTGTTACAAGTGTTCATTGCATGTGTACAAGTTTTGGTCTTTTAATAAATGCTTGTGTGAGCTTCTTCTTGGTAAATTCCTACAGAGTGCTTGTTCTGTGTGCTGTTGCAGTTGGGGAATGGCTAGGAGTAAATGAATTCACACTGATCCTCAGTGCAGTTTTGCTAGCATTTGGCACGTATCTTGTAAGTATCGTTTTGCCCCTTGCATTATAGTCAAATGCAGCACGCTATAAACACTTGATCTCACTTTCGAGTTTATAAAAACAATCAACAATGTAGAAACCTAGGGGCTTGCAAATTATGGATATTATGAAGAATATGTGAAGCTTGTAGAATACGTTCATTCTATGGTGTGGTTTTTTATTCTCAAACACCTTTTTTTGCTATTTGAGAAAATTTTGATTTTTTTTTGTTTAAAATAAAAAAAAATTATATTTTTATATTATTTTGATATAGTGATATAGAAAATAATTTTTTAAAAATAAAAAAAAATATTTTAATATATTTATAAATAAAAAAACATTTTAAATTGTCACCGTTATGATAATCCTTCATCCTTGCACTTGATGTATGCATCAATTTATATGTTATAATTCCCTTTTACAACTCTCTTGAAGGGTGAAAATACTATAATTTGTTATTTAAAGTTTTAAATTTTTATATATATTTGATTTTATTATTTAAGGATTTTATATTAAGGTTATAAACTTTGTGTTTTGATCCTTAAAAAGGAGAAGATAGAATGTCATCTGGAAAAGAGAGACAGAGAGAGAATATTCAATTGTCATGGTTCTGCGAATGACAAAAAGTAGATGATAAAAAAAAATTTATTTTACTAGAAATCGAATGTATTTTTAAATTGGTCTATTTTTTTTTTGTTTTTAAACTGACTTTATAGTATTTTGGAGTTAAAAATAAGTTTATTTTGATGATGTTTTTTAAGTATTATAAAATAAAAACAAATTTAAAAATATTTTTTTTACAGATACAATAATCTAAAAGGGTGTTTTTTACGTAGTAGCTTTAGCTTTTAAAACAAATTGTGTAAACCAAATGTTTGGTAATATAAAAGGATAATTTTTTATTTGATGAGCCCCATAATTTTTTCCGTCAAATCAAGATTTTGCAAAACCAGCTAAGAGCTACTTCTCTCCATTTGATTCTTTTTATTTATCTGGACATTGTTCATAACATCATACCAGGTGATGCCAAGTGAATTATAATTCACCTGTAATGCGAGAAGCATTCACCTGACACTATTTACGTGAATAGAGTCTGGTGAATTTTTTAACTATTCACGTAAGCAAGCAGAATTTATTGAATCACATTTGACCTGGTAAACAAAAATTTATTTTTTTAAATTATGTTTTACTTAAAAATTTACTTAATAATACTAAATAAATTAAAAGATATTTCTAATTTTATTTGTGGAATTTGTGGAATTAAAAGATAAATTAAAACATTTGACCTGTAATATTTGTAGAATTTGATTGCATTTCTAATTTTATTTCTTATGATATTTTATTTTATTTTATTGCACGCTCAAAAAATCATGAAAGTTGTAGTCTTTATTGGATGAATTTTGTAAGTAATAGAATTATAAATAGTTTAATAAAATAATAAATAATATTTTTTTATAAAATATTATGTATTTTATGATGTAATAGGAGTAATTAATTTTACAATATTTAAATTTAAAATCATCAATATTAATATATATTTTTTAAAATTATTTTATAACTTCAATTTTAAAATCATTCTTAACTAAACACATTAAACTACTCTCTCTTTTTTTCAACCTTAATTTAATCATATTTTTACCCGATATTTATTTTTTCAAATCAATCTCAACTAAAAATATATTTTATAAAATAATTTTTTTCAAATTACAACCACATCAGCTATCACAAAATCAAATACATTCCAAAACTTAACTTTGGTGGCTGAAACTTGAAGTACGTAACAAGAAGTTTTTTGTTTAATTTAAAAATAACAACATTAGATTGATGGCATGTTGTTCTCGCATTTAAAATAGGAAAGGATGTAAAGCTCGGCCCACTACTCCTAGGCCCATCACTTTCTTCTTTTTATATTATTTTTAAATTTTTTTTCTTTTTAATAAAATTCACTTTTATTAAAAAAAATTAAAATTATATTTAAAATAATATTCAATTTTCATAGTTTAAAAAAATATTATATTTTTTATAATGATATTAACAATTATTTTATGAATTATTATTATTATTATATATATATATCTCGAATGGGAAATTTATATAAAAATATGTTCATGAATATAAATTAAAAATAAAATATCTAATTTTTATTTAAAATTTTAAAAAATTTACATGATTTTTCCCAATTAAATATTCTTTATTTTGTCTTTTTTACTGTGTAAAAATTATTGAATTATTTTTTTTCTGTTTTTTATCAAATCTTGTGTTTTAGATAATTATAAGTTTTCTTTAAAAAAAAATAGGGATTCTCTTTCATTGTATTAGAAAAAAAATAAATGAACAAGAAAATAGAATGTTGATTAAAAAGATATATTTTTCCTTTTTAATTTGAAAGATTGAGATTTTTATGAATATTTATTTTAATAATTTTAAGTTTTTTATTAAAAAGATGTCGCTAATATAAAAAAATATTATTTTATAAAAATAAAAAACAATGCTCTATGAAAATCCATCTAGTACAATTTTTTTTTCAAAATTTAATTGACTTTTCTACTTAGCTTAATAAAAATTAATTCTAAAAACCTGACTCCGCCGGGTGAGTTGGCACCTAGGCGGCTAAAGGCCTTAATCGGGTTTTATACACCGGGTTTTACAAAGCAAATTACTAGAATTGCAATCCATCTAGTTAAATGTAGGTGATCTGCCGGGTTGACCCGGTTATACCGGCGACACCCTACTCTCTCTTTTTGACAAGTAAGCGACACTAATTTGATTTTTAAAGAGAAAAATCTGACTTCCCAAAACAAGCCGCCGCAACGCAAAATACCACATCCCCTCTTCCCTTCCGTTCCCAATCTGCCGCTGCTTTTTATTTCTTCCCCCGTAATTGAGGGGCTCAACCTCATCAACAAAACACTATTGTGGTCCAGGGGTTTAAACGCTATTGTCCTTCAGCTCCCCTCGGTGACCTGTTCCGGGTTATCTAGGTCAACTATTTTAATTTATGACCCGGTTATTTCACCGGACAAATTTCTGTCCGATTTAATGACTAAGATTCGCATGTTTGTTGTATCTCACCACCCGTTTTGTAGACATGGTTACGTGTCTCACAAGGACTTCATACGATCAACCAAGCTGTGGTCGGTGCTGCTGTTGGGTCCATTTTCTCCATCTTGTGGTTCTGGTCATGGGATGCAATTGTGCTGAAAGCGTTTATTTCCTCTCCCTGGGTTCGTCTGGTTGTTGTTATGGGAGCTGCTGTATTCTGCCTAGCTTTTATTGTGTATGTTATTGGTTATTTGTTCAATCGATGAATGATGAATTTAAAAAAAAAATAGTTGAATATGCGATTTACAAGCAATTCTTTCAGAGCAATTAATGCAGAATATCGTGACCTGAAATAGAGTTTATGCAAAATGTTGTCAAGGTTTCTTAACAAGTGAAGGAGAAAAGATGAAGAACAGGGAAGTTGTGAGAAGAATTTGAGAGAGAAGGGTTGAGAGTGAATTTTCTGTATTCTATATTATTTTTTTTTATAATTTTCTTTACAGTTTTATAGCGACTGATTTCAACTAATTATGACAGCTGTAATAATATGCAACTAACTTTGACTAACAACTAACAGAATTAGCATTCCTTCTTCATAAGTTTCCTTTCCAATATTGCAACTGGATATGCTTTAACTCTACCCTTATCATCTACGATGGGCAGAGCTTGAGAAACGATGGAGATCTCTCCCACCTTTTTTCTTAATAATAAGACATGGAACACAGGATGCATTGCACTTCCTATAGGCAACTGAAGTTTGTAGGCTACTGCTCCAATACGTTCAAGGATTTGGTAAGGGCCATAATACCTAGGATTTAGCTTGTAATGCTTCTTGTACATAACACTGCCTTGCCTGTAGGGTTGAAGCTTTAGAAAAACCCAATCTACTACCAGAAATGTCCTCTCTGATCGTCTTTTATCTGCCACCTACTTCATTCGATTCCTTGCCCCTTCAAGCAGTCCCTTGATTAATTGATCCATATTGATCCTTCTCTGCATCCACTCCTCCACAGCAGCTACTTGAGTAGCCTCAGTAAGCACCATCTCCCTTGCTGGAGGCTCATATCCATACAAAGCCTGGAATGAGGACATTTTGATCGTGGAATGGAAGCTGTTATTATACCACCACTGTGCTGTGGATATCCACTAATGCCACTTCTTTGGACATTGCATAGTAATGCATCGTAAGTAAGTTTCTAGGAATTGGTTTACCCTTTCAGTCTGCCCATCCATTTGTGGATGGTAGGCTGTACTTAGCAACAACTTGACCCCTAGGTGTTTAAACAATTCTTTCCAGAATAAGCTCGTGAAAACCTTATCTCTATCAATCAAAATCGTGGTAGGCAAGCCATGAAACTTGTAGACGTGATCCAAAAAAGACTTAGCAACCTCTTGGGCCGTGAATGGATGTGCTAGGGTAATAAAATGCCCATACTTGGTGAAGCGATCAATGATGACCATGATAGTATCCCTGCCCTCGGATTTTGGAAGCCCCTATATGAAATCCATAATAATATCCTGCCAAGGACCATGTGGAGGGGCAAGAGCCTGTAATAACCTAGGGTAAGGTACCCTCCCAGCTTTGGCTTGTTTACAAACATCACAATGCTGCACCAATTGATGGACTAATTTCTTCATGGAAGGCCAGTAAAAATGAGCCTTAAGTCTCCTATAGGTGTTCTGAATTCCTGCATGCCCTCCAATATAGGAATCATGGATTATTTTGATGAGTTCCTCTCTCAATGACCCCGTAGTTTCTATAACAATTCTTCCTTTATACTTTACCAACCCGTTAGTATAGGTAAAGTTTGGAGCTTGTGTAGCATCTATCAATTTACCCTGTATGATGTCTTGCAACTTGACATCATCTTTCTAAGAGCTATAAATCTGGTCATACCAAGAAGGAACTACCTGTGTTATGGTTGTGAGCCATCCCCTTGTCATGTCTATTCCTTGGCAGCTATCTTCACTTTGCATAATCCTTCTTGATAAGGCATCAGTAGCTTTGTTCTCCTTTCCCTTCTTATACCTGATTCGATAGTTCAATCCTAACAGCTTGGTCAACCCTTTCTTCTGAATAGGAGTGTGGATTTTCTCATCAAGTAGGTATGTTAGGCTTTTATGATCAATTTGTATAATAAACTGATCATATTCCAAGTAATGTCGCCACTTATCTACTGCTATTAGTATAGCTAGATATTCCTTCTCGTAAATAGACAATCCCAAATGTTTTACTCCTAAGGCCTTGCTCATGAATGCCAACGGCCTTCCTTTTTGGCTAAGCATTGCCCCAATTCCACTGTCACAGGCGTCTGTCTCCAAGAAAAATCGTTTGGTAAAGTCAGGTAAGGCTAGGATTGAAGCCTCACATAAAGCTTGCTTCAGATTTTGGAAAGCTTTCAATGCCCCCTCGTGCCACACAAAATTATTCTTCTTGAGTAATTCTGTCAAAGGTTTACTAATGACACCAAACTTCTTGATGAACTTTCGATAATAGCCAGCTAAGTTAAGGAATCCTCTTAGCTCCTTGATAGTCTTTGGAATTGGCCATTCCTGTACAGCTTGTGTCCTCTTAGGATCTGTGGCCACCCCTTCAATAGAGATTATATGCCCCAAATACTCTACCTTTGGTTCAGCAAACGTGCATTTTGATCTCTTTGCATACAGCTAGTTGGTCTTCAGGATCTCCAAAACTTACTTCAAGTGTTTGAGGTGAGCTTCCAGAGAAGAACTATAAATGAGAATGTCGTCAAAGAACATTAAGACAAATTTCCTCAAGAATGGCTTCAGAATGTCATTCATCAAAGCTTGGAAGGTTACAGGAGCATTTGTAAGGCCAAAAGGCTTGACTTTAAACTCATAATGCCCTTGGTGAGTGTGGAATGTTGTTTTCTCTACATCTTCCTCATGCATTTGCACTTAATGATATCCTGATCTTAAATCAAGTTTAGAAAAAAAACTAGATCCTTGCAGCTCATCCAGCAAGTTATCGATTAAGGGAATAGGAAATTTGTTCTTGATAGTAACTTCATTCAATCGCCAAAAGTCTACACAAAATTGTCAGGTGTTATCATTCTTTTTTACCAAAAGTACTGGTGAAGCAAATGGGCTCACACTTGGCTGAATGATGTTGTTGCATAACATCTCTTTGACCATCTTTTCGATCTCCCCTTTTTGGAAGAAGGAGTTCTTATATGGCCTGTAGTTTACAGGTTGAGCTCCTGTTTGCAGTGGAATTCTGTGATCATGTCTCCTGCTTGGTGGTAATGTAGTAGGTTCTTGGAAAACCTCTGCATAATCTGTCAATAGCTTCCCTACCTCTGTATTTGTTAAGACTGTCACTGGTGTTGTGGTTGCTTCTATAAGAAAAAATTGCCCAACAAAGCCCATAATAGAAGTTTTTAAGTTCTTTTGGACCTTCTCTACTGTCATTGGCTGGAGGTTAGCTATTTCGATGATGCCTTTGAGCTTTAGCATCCTTCCCTCCTTCTTAAAGGTGATTTTCATTTTGATGAAATCGAATAGGATTGGTGAGAATTTCCTTAACCTATCCACCCCTAACACCATGTCACACCTTCCCAACTTAAAAATCCTTAAGTCTGCTACGAATTCATAGCTCTGCATAAACCATGTAAATCCTACTGTATAGGAATCACATAGCATTATACTGCCATTAGCAACAGTTAATGCTAGCACTGGGGAGTTTTCTACAGAAAGTTGCAGTTCCCTTGCTACACTAGCATCAATGAAGCTGTGGGTGCTGCCACTATCAATGAGAATGATCAGATTCCTACCTTGATAGCTTCCTCTAATTCGTATGGTGTTATGAGCGTAATTATCTGCCAATGCATTTAAGGATAGGCCATATTCCTCAATCTTGCTATCAAGTGTCATTTCGGCACTGTTGTTTCCTGTTGCAGCATCCATAAATTCTTCCTCTTCTTGGCCTTCAATCATGTTCAGCCCCTTGGCAATGCACTTATGCCTTGGCATAAATTTATCCCCACACTTAAAACACTGTCCCGACCTACGCCTCTGCTCATACATGGTTTCTGAGACCCTTGGTGTCTGTGAATTATTACTCATATAGTTAGATTGTTGATTACCAAAAGATCTTCCCCCTTGACCTCCAATTACTGGCTTGGTAGTGAATTTGCTCTTCCTTGCCAAGATATTATTGGATTCCTCCTGCTAAACTTAGCTTGATCAAAGGCTGTCATCAACGTGCCTGGCTTCAGTATCTTCAACATTGGTTTGATGTCCTCCTTCAGTCCACTAATAAAGCTGGAAATGTAGTAAGACTCTGGCAGTAGTGGATTTACTGAATGCATTAATGATTTTAGCTCTTCAAACCTCTCTACATACTCTTCTATATTGCCCTCCTGTGTTAGTTTATTGAATTCCTCCACGATATCATCTCTACTACCAAACTGGTTGCATATGGCCTTTGAAAACTCTTCCCATTCTAGACTAACATCCAGTCCACACATATACCTTTTAAACCATATTTCTGCTTTCCCTTCCAAATACAGGGATGCTATTTCTACCCACTGCTGCCATGGAGTTGCATTGAGTTTAAAAAACTTGTTGCACCTTCTTAGCCATCCTCTAGGATTGTCTCCTCGAAATGTTGTTAGATCCATCCTAAGAAATCCTGCATTAAACATTACTCTTTGTGGTTCCTGTCCATAATTTACATCTCCTCTTGCAGGACCTTTTCCCCTTGAAAGCATTCCTTTAGGGTTGCCTCTTGCTGGAGTTTGTAGTATACCTTTAGAGTTACTTTCCATCTCCCTTCTAGTCACATGGTGAGCAAGAAATGCTTGGAACTGACTTGATAGTGTTTCAATTTGAACACTAATCTGATCGGTCTTTTTACTTTGTTCCCCAAGTTGCTCCTGGAATTCTTGTTGAATGATTTGTATTCGTTCCTCTAGTTTCTTGCAATGTTCTTCCATGTTTTTAACCATGGTGTTAGATCTTCAAGCTCTGATACTACTTGTTAAGGTTTCTTAACAAGTGAAGGAGAAATGATGAAGAACAGAGAAGTTGTGAGAAGAATTTGAGAGAGAAAGGTTGAGACTGAATTTTCTGCATTCTGTATTATCCTTTCTGATAACCTTCTTTACGGTTTTATAGCAACTGATTTCAACTACTAACTAATTATTCTAACTAACTATGACAGCTGTAACAATATGCAACTAACTTTGACTAACAACTAACTGAATTAGCTTTTCTCTTGTTAACGTGTTGCAGAAGCTACTAATCTTGCACCACCTTTAATTTGCCCATATACTGCATTCCTTCTAGGTACGTAACAAATGTTTACCTTCTTTAATTTGATTCTTTAAAATTTAATTGATTTAACATTTAGATGGTTAACGATTTGACTTGGTTGATCCACTCTGACATGAGAAAGAGTTGATAAAAAATAAAAATAAATTAATTTATTTAGTTTTGACAAAAAAAATAGATAAATTTAGTGTTTAAAGTGTTTTTTTAATGACAAAAGTGTTATTGAAATGTTTTTAAACTTTCATATAAGTTAAGAAAATAGATCAGGAGAAATAGTTATACATTAGACTAGTTTTGTGTTTTTACGTCCTTTTTTTAGTTGATAAATTTGTTTTTTTTTTAAAAAAACAATTATAAGGGATTTATTAGGTATCTTTTAGTTTTCAGTTATTTCTCTAATGGTTGAATTTTTTTTTTTTTTGATTTACATGTGATGTCCGGGCCAGCTTACGCGCACCACGACTAATCCACACGGTTCACTGAACATCCTGCAAGTCCAGTGAACAGGTAAAGCACCGCGGGGGTGACAGGCGTGCATGGTAAGGTTCGAACCCATGTGCTGAGAAAGGGGACAAGCCCCTCCCACCGCTAGGCTAGAACCTCACTTGCTCTCATGGTTGAATTTTGAAGAGACAGGTATAGGTTATATATTATTATAGGCAACCTGTAGCTTGCTTTTTTCTATATAAAAAATAAGGTAAACCAAGAAGAAATTAAAGTGGCATCAGCATGCAGGCCTATCTATGTAAGGCCATCCGTCCAGGCATTTTTATTTAAGGTTCAAACACACTAACCCACCCCAGTCCGCTTTTAGACTAGTAATTTTTTTTAATATTTTTTTGTTATTTTTTTTAATTTAATATCTTTTCATGCAATTGATTTAAGATTAGGGTAAATGGTTTGTCTTGGTTTACTTTGTGAAGGTTTGTTAAAATGTTTATAATATATATATTTTTAATTCTATTGTTAAATAGAGTTTTTCTTAATTTTATCCTTTAATTTTATGTTTTTGTTTAGTTTTTTTCATTAAATTTATTTTTTAAATTTCATCTTTCAACATTTAATTAATTAAAAATTAAATTTTATAATTTTTTAGTTTTTTTTACAAGATTATCATAAAATCAAACAAATATCTCGGTATTATGTTAGTGCTTGATTTTACAAGCATTTATTTTTATTATCATGTGATTAAATAAAAACTAGTTAAAAAATTCATTAAAAAAATAAAATTTATAATCTAGATTACTTATTTAATGAGTGAATCTAATTTGATTCAAGTTAATCTAATATTTTCCTGTTTCAATAATTTTGTTAATAAAATATATACTTGAAATATATATTTTTTTTAATTATCTTTCAATTAAAAAACATGCTACCAACTCCCAAACATTTTATTTTTTTATCTGTGTTCAAGTACAAGTTTGACAAAACTTTTCTTAAGCTTTAAAAATTGCCCAAAACTTATAACCAATCTAATGTTAAAGCTTGTTCGTAGGACGGTAACGGTGCACCTTGTTTTCGGGGGTTAAACATCAATTCGGGAAGCCTTGCCCTCCTCTTTTAAAAATACACAAATATATTGAAGGACGCCAAAAATGACAAGAGGAACACTTACCCTTTTAAGTTAAAACCAAACACAACTTTGTATATAAAAACATTGATATATTAATAAAAATACTTGGAAATATATAATATTATTAGGAAATAACTTAGAAAATAATCATTAGCATTTAAACTACGGATAATAAACTAGTTCCACATAAGGTTTGCATTCTGAAGCTTCAATTTCCAGTTGTATCTCTACCACTGATCAAGGAAGAATAACTTAAGAGGCATATAAAAAGGTTGTCACCATAACAAATGAGAACATAGCCTTTGAAAATAGATGGATTGAACTGGAAATGTAAAATTAATTTGAATATCCATCCATAATTAATAAAAAAAATCATGGACAGGAGATGATTTTTTTTTTCTAGAATTGAAAGTTTCGTTCTCTTAATGTGTTAAGCACAAAAAGTTAACTAAGAAGAGATAATTCTAGGACAAGAAGAATGAACAAAACTTAATTGCAGATCAAACTCGGTTAACGTCCAAACTTATGTAAATATTGAGTTGTTTTAGATATGTATGGATCAAAAGTGGTAGCAAGCTTGTTCTCCTATCAAGAATCTTCTTAGTTAATTGAGTGATTGATTCTTAGTTAATCTCCATAACCATGAAACCCAAGAATATGTTCTCCTATCAAGAATCTTCATTGTGTGATTGTACTGGGATCAAGAATCTTTATTGCATGGTTATACTCATATCAAGAACAACTCCATGATTGCAGGTTTTATTTGCAATAAACTTCCTTGTTCTTTTGAATTTCACTTATCTTTAAGTACTTTCATTGAGTGATTGATTCTTAAGTGTAGAAAGAATTTGAACGTATAAATTAAGTATAAAATCTTAAATCAGTATTTAAAATTTACAATTTCAATTTATTCATAAATCTGGAATTGTTAGTCAAGTGTAAGTTATAAGTTCCATTATTCAGATTTCAGGTTAAATTGTTTTACAACTAAAGGAATTAAGTGTTATTCGAAATTCAAAATCCTCTTAGTTTTAGTTGAGGCAGGTATAAAAAAAACATAAAACGATGTGCATGACATAAGTGATAGAAGCTAGCATGCCCTCGTATTCATCTGACCCAAACCTTTCTTTAGGTTTGGCATATTCATTAATTTGTAACTTTGAGCAGCTGCAAAACAAGAGAAATGGTATTGAGAATTAGGTGTCTGCGCTTTGTGTTGAAACCAGGATCTTTACGGGAGTTTCTGTATTATGTGATTATGGCTTTCAGAGGATGTATTATGTATCTTAGATGCGGCTGCTGAGCCAGCTCAAGCAAGAAATTTGGTATTGATCATAAGAGCCAAATAACATGTTTAAGCAACCAAACCACTTAAAACATTAGTTGTTAGAAAATTATGGCAAGCTCTTTTGGAGTAGTTTGATAGCTTAATCATGTTCGTTTCTGTAGATTACTACATGGTTAATCAACCTTAGGGCACATAACTATTTTGAAACTTGGAGGCCCGGCTGGAGAGTATTAGCTCGATAAAAAGACTAAATTTAAGAGAGATTGATAACTATTTCATAATTATAATTGATTCTCTCCAGTAAAGCAAGTGCAACAACTTATATAAGCATTTGAAATGGACAGTAATTACCACTGGCCTGGAGGAGTGAGATGTTTCCAATCCATATGGAATTTGGTTAATTCCAAGGAAGTTCCCACATCAAAAGGGGCGTGCAAAGTAGGCTATAACCATATTGAATGAGATAATTCTTAGTTTAATATGTCATCTATTATATTAATTTAAATATTTATATTTATTATTAATAAAGGCATAATTTGTCTTTAATATTCAAATAATATTATATTAACTAATCTAATATTTGATTTACATATCTATAGCAAAGATAAAGTCCATAAAATAAAAAATATTTTACAAAGAAAATTATAAAATTGTTATAATTATGAGACTTCTATTGCATCAAAATATTGCTTCTAAAATATTTCTAATCGATGTTATCTTAAATACTGAATATTCATTAGAGCCATAGAGATTTGTACAAATTATGTTCTTTTCTTTATGAAATGAAGCACAGATGTTATCATAAGCTAAGGTATAAGGAATACCTATAATTAATTTGTAAGTGCTTGTCATAAGATATATACAATAAACTAACCGATATAAGAATTTCATATGGAGATGTCACATATATCTATAGAAAAGCTCATGTGCCAGTTGTGTAAATGATTTTTAGACTTGAGATCATTAAGTTATCTTATTTAAGGAGTGTTGTGTTTTGATCCTTTTATACGTTATCTTAGTCAAGGTAACAAATTGGTAAATATTTGATATAATATAAATTATATGAAGGTATTTAAGTGATCAATAGAGAATTTATCACCCTAGATGAATTAGAAAAAATGTTCTTCATGTTCTCAAATAGGATTGATTGTTAAATCCATGTATAAGGTAGAATGAGATTTGAAAAAAGTTTAAAATCTTATTCAAATGATAAATGACTAGAATGTTACGAACAAATATGGCTTGATATGACAGACACTTTATGCTAAAATGTATAAATCAGAATATTATTAATGAAGGAATAATAATTACACTGAGAAACATATTATTAAAATGTTAAGTCAAACAACTTATGACTTTTCTAAAATTTGAGGATCATGACATGTTGATAAACAGTACACTTGATCTTCAAATATAAATTAATCAATTATTGAATTGATAATTTAAATTATTTGATTTATTTAATTCTTTTTATTTCAAATTATAATTTATATTTGGACTGATATACTAGAAACCTAATGGGTTATGCACATTAAGAATATTAGTTAGAAATTAAACTTAGATAATTAATTAAATATGAATTGATTGAAAATAATTTTAGAAATTAAGTACTAGAATGTATCTAATTCAGGGATTATAATTCTAGTCCTAGAATAATCAAGTAAGGATTTAATTAATTAAATTTCTAAAATTATTCTTAAATAATATTTTTTAAAAAGGTTTATGTTAGATAGAAAAATCACGTAAACTATTAAATAAAGAGTTAGCTCTCTAAATATAGTAATGCCTTTATCCTAAATAGAGATTTAGGAGATTGCTCACTAGTGATTCATGTAGATTACTATTGGAGGCTACACAATTAGACGACTTATGGTTTGTAATAACCTAACCTTTAAAAAAATATTCAAAACCAGAGAAAATTAAATTTTCAGGTAATAAATCCCTAAACAACTCTAGATCTACCTAATAGGATCTTAGGGACTCCCAAATATTAATTTAATTTTATTGTTTCTGCTACATGTATGATATTTAAAAACCCAATAACCTTAGACTTGGAAACCTTAGAATTGAACATGAATACTCATGTTTAGGAATTTTTACCAAGATACGCTTTGTTCTCTCTTCAAGAATGAAATATTAGCTTTTCTAAAGTTAACCAATTTTCTCATATAAGATTGCAAGAGATTATACTGACACAACAAAGAGATTGATGTCTTCTCCCAAGTGCAGGAGTGTCGAAGTAATAAATAACCCGGCAAGACCAGGGTCGAACCACACGGAGGTTATTGTACAAATTATAAATAACAAAAATACAACAACAACAACAACAATAATAATAATAGTAGTACTAGTAGTAGTAGTAGTAACAACAATGATAAAGAAAAAGAAGAAGATGAGAACTTTGAGATGAAATATTAAAGCAAGGATTAACAATGATAATAACAAATGTCAAAGTTAGAGGTTCCACTAATGGTATGTCAAACAAGTATAGTATAAACTCTTATTATTAAATTGGAAACCACACACAAAGGAGGTTCCAATCATATTATAAATTGTTAACATGATTACATTAGTCATCTTATTCAATTAATGCTAATACTTGTAAATTTCGTCAAGCATTCATGATTATAACTTATGTTAACAACAAATCAAGTTCCTTTCATAGCTCAGGTGTCGGTTATACCATA
>SRLM01001149.1:205688-410289 GCA_015708895.1 Populus ilicifolia | reverse complement strand
TTCTGGTTTGGATTGCACCGACATCTCTTTTCTAAGTTTGATCATCTCTTTGCCTTTGCAATTGAAATTCTTAAAGTCATCAATCAATCCTTTCATTTATGTGATAGGCCTGCATTTAAAATGGACATTTACCATAAATTAAAGGTATCTTATATTATTAGATAAATTATTATAAAACGTACTTTAGTTAAGGAGTTATTGATACTTTAAGTGCAAAATGATGATATAAAACCATGATAAAAATGCACTTTTGAGTACTAATCACATACCCTCAATTTGTTTTATGTCAACTGATCAACTTATATCTTTTATTCAAGTTTTACAGCAAAATCATTCCTTGTCCACGACCATAAATATTGCTAAATATTATTTCTCATAGATGAACAACCCTTAATGTTTAGAACTTAATGCCTTAAAAAAAGCCAATAGTTTTCCATCCTAACCGAAGATCACCCCTAAACCAAAATAGCATGTATATATTTCTAATACAAAAGCACATTTGAAATTGGAAAATGCTAAAATAGGAGAATGGCACAATGCTTTTTTTAATTGATTAAAAGCCTTTTAAGTCTTCAAGATCTAATTGAAATTATTTTTTAACAACTTTGTTAAAGGTTTGCTAATTATTATAAATTCTTTAATGAACTTTCTATGGTATCATGCTAACCTCATGAACTCTCGAACTAGGTACTCCTTAATGGCTTCAATCTTTTTAGGATTGGAGGACATCTCCATCTGATGATATAGTATCTCAAATATTCCACTTATTATTTGCAAAAAATGCATTTGAACTTTTTCACAAACAACTGATTATTCTTGAGTGTTTACATACCCTTCTTAAATGATTAAGGTGCAATTCTAATGTAAAACTATACACTAAAATATAATCAAAGAATATTAACATAAATCTTCTCATAAAGGGTTTCAATATATAATTCAGCAATGCCTAAAATGTTATAGGGGAATTAATTAAATCAAAAGCATTACCTTGAGTTTATAATGCTTATGACAAATCTTAAAGGTTGTATTCTCTATATCAGTGTTATGTATCCTTACTTTGTGGTAACTAGATCTTACCTAGTTTTTAAAAAAAAACAATTGGGAGCCATATAGTTCATTCATTAACTTATTAACCAAAGGAATAGATAACTTGTTTTTGATAGTTAAATTATTAAACTCCTTATAATCCATATAAAATCTATAAGTATTGCCTTTTTTTTTTTCACTAACAAAACTAGAGAAGTAAAGGGCTATAGTTAGTTGAATAATAACATTATATAGTATTTGTTTCACTATTTTTTTTAATTCCTTTATATACATGATGAACTCCTATAAGGCCTTATGTTGATTAGTTTAGCCCTTGGAATGAGAGGAATTTTATAATCTATTTGTTTTGTAGGTGAAAGGTGATTTGATCTTAAGTGAAAGGTGCTTTGATCTTTGAAACTTTGTTTGATTTTTATCTAGTAAAGCCTCTACATTTGCAATTTATATATTTTGTTTCAATTTTTCATGAGTTTTTAAAGAAAATAATTAATCAATAAAGTCATAAACTATCTCCTATAAACTCTTATGTACCTTCATGGTTGAAACCATCTCCAAACTAGCTTCTTATATAATTATCTTTAATTCAATCATGCTCCCATCTTTTTCAAAAGATACTTTCATCTTAGTGAAATCAAATAAGATTGGTGAATATATCCTTAATCAATTAACTCCTAACTCCATATCACATATCCCAAGCTTTAACAACCTCAAATTAGCTTGGAACTTATACCCTTGCATGAAACATTTGAATTTTGGTTTACAAGCATCATATGTCATAACACTGTCATTAGCTATTGTTATTGCTAAAAAAAATAATCTTCATAAAAAAAACCTTGGTTCTTATAATCACATTTTCCTCACATAATTTTGTTGGACCATTATCAATTGAGATAATAAAATATTTTCTTGGACAACTTTCTCTAATTCCGATGGTGTTATATGCATAATTGTCTACTAGAGCATTTAATGCATCCCATGTTCATAAATTTTGTTTAATTCTATAATAACATCATGTCCATCACCGTCTTCGATATCCAAAATCTCTTCTTTGCTATTCTTTTTTTCCTTCTACCTTATGAATTCCTTTTATGCTTCATTTATGTCTAAGTTAAATTTTTCTCCATACTTAAAACATTGTCCAATTATTCTTCTCTATTCATTAAGAGTTTCTAAAGATAGTTTTGGACTTTATTGCACATCACTTTAAAGTTGATTAAGAGGTTTATAAAGTGAATTATCTATCAGTATTAAATGAGGGAATGATCCTAAAAACAATTCCTTTTTCTAGCCATTACAAAAATGGATTTTTCTTGTCATTTTGTTTGATTAAAAGCTTGCATTAAAATGGTAGGCTTAAGGATTTTCAACATGGATATGTAATATAATTGTAGTAAATAAAGATTAAAGGTATTAATTAATGATTTGAACACCTCATATCTTTCAAAATATTTCTTCACTCCCTTCTCTTGTTCTAGTTTATTGCACTCTTCTACCACATCTAAAACTTGTACAAAGTGCCTTGAAGAACTCTTCCTATTGATTTGGTCATTATCCCCTAACAAGAACCCCTCAAACCAAAACTCAACTTTTTTTTAGCTGAAAAAAAAAAAAGCAATCTTCACCTATTGATGCATAAATGCAAAGTGCATCTTGATGAATTTTCTACATTTCATCCATCCCTTTAAATTTTAACCATAAGAAATGGAGAGTTCTACTATTGTTAAGGCCACATTGTATACTCCTCTCTCTTGAAGCCTATATATCTCCCTATGATTATGGCTTTTTTGTGGAAAGACTAATTCCATTATAATATGAAGTATTCCTTTTGTCTTCTTTATTAGTCATAATAGTATTCAGGATGTTCTTCCAATGCCCTTAACTTGTTATTTTCCATCATTGTTTATATAGAATAATGAAAAGATGTATTGGCTAGTCAAGAACAAGGATTTGATATCAACTGTTAAGGAATGTCCTTAACAAGTGTTCAATAATGAAGTTTCAAAAGAATTTAGAATGAAAGAAAAGAGAGAAACTATATGCAATATGTTATTTCTCGTATTCCACGCACTACAACATTTAATAATTTTATGGATAGAATTTTTTCATCGACATAAGACTAATATTCCATTAGTAATTAATTCACCAATGAAAATGCTCTGTCAGTGAATCTTTTATTGATAATTTGTTGTCCATCATAAATATGATGGTAATAAAATAATATTATTATCGATGGATTTACAAATGGAGCAGACATGTAAAAACAAATTGTCCGCTTCATTTCGTCAGTATATTCCTTGAAAAATATCATTAGTAATTACATCAGTAATTATTTAAAAAATCCATTTTATAAAATTGTAAAATAATTAAATCAACATAAATCAACACTCTATAATATATACTCAAATTGCTTGGAAGAAGAAAATCAACTCAAATAAATTTTCAACAAATAAATAAAATGATAAAATAAATTCAACTACAAAAATTCATATGAAAAAAATGAAGCAGCGATTGCTAAAAATCTAAAAAACCTATAAATAAATCAACTAAAATTGATCTCATATGAAAAATAAATCTCACAACAACATTCATACAATTATTAAGAACAAAAAAATTAAAAATAAAATAAAATAAAATAAAATAAAAATATTGTGAAAAAAATCTTACTTTATTGTAGTTGCAAGTGAGGCTAAGGAGAGAGAGAAAATTTTTGTAAAGCATATTAATTAAAAAAATAAAAGGATAAAAGAAGAAAGAAAAATAAGACATACCCGAGCATAGAGGAGAAGAGAAAGAGATGAGGAGAGAGAATAAGAGAAAGAAATAGATATTAATGTTTTTTACATATAAGAAAAAAGAAAAAGAAGAATAAGAATAAGAAATAAATTTGTCTCTTAAGAAATAAGAAGATTCAGGCTTTTTATTAGGACAAGTTAGCAACGGTTTTACTGATAGATAATTAAATATTAATATTTTTTAATTATTTTATCAGTAATTCCATCTTTAATATTTAATTTAAAATTTTATTTTTATAAAACGTTTTTGAAAATTGCCAACAATCACCGATGATTTTTCAATCTGTCAATGATTTGATCTATAATATTTAAATAAAAATTTTAAATTAATTATTTTTTTTAGAAAATTATCAAATAACAGTAACGACTTTTTAATCTGTTGGTGATTTTGTCCGTGAAGAACATCAATTAATAGTGCAATTAGAAAGTAAACAGTTATGGAGTTCTCTAGAAAATACCAGTGGAATTTTTTATTAGTGATTTTCTTTGTAATTGACATGATGAATAGTGTTTATAATTTACTAATGATTTTACTAATGGAATTTATTTTTTTAGTAATTTTGTTAGTAAAAATGACACATTATTTTTTTTATTTTAATTTTGTTCCTCACTGTAATTCTATTGGTATATACTGAGAGAATATTTTCATCGATAAAATCCCTCAAAATTTTATTAACAGAAATATTTGATCAATATTCTTGTTTGTATTTATTGATTTTCCTGTTGTGATGATTTCTCACAACTCTTTATTTATACACTTTCATTTCAACTAACTACCTATCTAACCAACAAAACTAACAGATAACTACTTTCCTAACTAACAATCACGTGTGGAAATCATAGTCTTTTGAGACTGCTTCTGCTGCTAGCTCTTCTGCTGCATGATGCATCAGTTGCTGCTGCTGGTGCTGACTTCCTGATTCTATAATATCATTGCTGCAAAAGTCCAGCTAAGGGTAAAGGGATCCATGCGTTAAATGACCTGCAATGTCTGAGTTCTTTAATTCTGAGTAGATTTCTAGCATATCTATATGATATTCAATCGGGGTTTTCTGGGGTGAAGCTTTGGTTTCGGAGACGGGACCGTGAGGTCTCTTTCATCTGTGCAAGCCAGAGACTGTACATAATCTTCAAACATGTGGCCTGGCTGGGAGTAGCATGTCTCCGTCTAGGGAAGGGAAGTAGCCGTGCCAGTGAAAGTGCCAGGCAACAAGAAACCAAGACCAATTTCTTTCCTTCTCTAGTAGCTTTATCCTCCTTGTTGCCGGACATTCAGTGATGTTTAGTGAAAAGATTGCGAACGTTAGGGCAGGAGCATTACATTGATCATCCAAAACGACACTTAACCAGGAGAGAAGAATCCATGCTTTCTCGGAACAAATTCCCCCATGTTCCATATCAATATTTGGAATTGAATAGATCGAGATCATATTGGGTGGCGGCTCAGTTTAAGGTAGAAAGGCCTATTTCCTTCCCTATGCATAGTAAAAATAAGGATTATGATTCATTGATGATAATGTCGCTGGATTCAAATCAGGAGTCGAGAGCTTCTATCTCTTTATACGATGAGTGCCCTTGGGAAGGCCTCATAGCTGTTAATGCCAAAACAATAACACGGCTGCAGATGTTGAGAACATGCATGTATAAGCTGTAATAACCTATTTTTGAACCCCTCTTACATAAAAAATAAAAAATAAAAAATAAATAAATAAATATTATAAAAAAATAAACAATGAGAAAAGAAAGTCAGTGCACCCAAAAAACAGATAAAAATTACTTGAGAGGGTTAAAAAATATAAAGATTAAAATTTAACAGTATTTTATTGATTAATGATAGCTCTATTGATAAAGAAAATTCAATTTAAGTAAGAAAAGTCCAAAATTAAATGTTTATGGACTCAATTAAATTTTATTAAAGGTTTAATTGAATTTATGGAGAGTTTGATTGCAAGAAAAATTGATTTTGGAGTCAATTTAGACTTTAATTGGAAGAAATTAAAGTTCTAGGTCAAATTATAATTTTTGAACGTTAATTTGGTCAAATCAGGGGCTTAATTGCATAAATATTGAAATTTGATGATCAATTAGGAAATTGATTGAAGAAATCCAAAACCCGAGACTAAAATGGAAAAGACGCGTAAGTGGAGGGGTTGAAATTAAAACTGGTAAAGGCCCAATTAAAGAAATTAAAAGTTTATTACTCAATTGAGGGTCAAATTGCATAATATCAAAACTAAGGATCAAAGTGAAAAATACGGCCAACTTTAGGGTCGCTGTTGGATTTTTGACAGAGATGTAATTGCATTGATTTGAAATTAAAATTGCAATTATAAATTAAGGACCAATATGAAAATTAAAACTTTTTATTTAAATAAAACAGCATGTTTTATATGAAACGACATCATTTCATGCATTGTTTAAAAAAAAATAAAAAGAAAACTCAAAACGGTGTTGTTTTGAACGACACCAACATCTTCTTCCCCTAAACATGCAGAGAACAGGGGAAGAAATTGTGTTTTTCTCCTTTGTTTTCTCCGAATTTTCCATCATCATTTCTCCATCAAAAAGACGCCAACACAATCCTTTTTCCATGTGTTGGATGAATGGTGGAGGGGCAGCAGCATAGTGGCCGCCCCAGCCACTTCCCCCCTGTTTTTCATCTATAAAAACAAGGGAGGAGACCGACAACCCAAAAAAAAAGAGACATAGAGAGAGAGACAATAGAGAAGAGGGAAGAGATAAGAAAAGAGAAAGAAGAGAAAAGGAGAAGAAAAGAAAAGAAAAGGATAGCGAAGGAAGAAGAAAGAGGAGCATCGCCGGCCATCATCTCCACCGTCACCAATAGTCCCACCTCCTCTCGCCGAGTAAGTTTCCTTCCTTCTCTGCTCCATCTTCTCTTTTCCTTTCATTGGCATGCAGAACGCGAGCAATTCATATTCTGTAGCCAATGAATAATTGGTTGGTTGCTGTGCACAGCACAATAAGCAGCTAATTATCATTTTAATGGGCCAATCTTAGCCCATTTTATATGTTGGGCCTGTTTCAACCCATTTTGTTTTGGGCTGAAGCTGGCCCATTCCATTTTATTGCCCATTTTATTTGGTTTTAGGCTTGTGTCGGCCCGTTTCATTTTATATCGAGCCAGACAAGGCTCGTTTCATATCAGGCCAGTGTTGGCCCATTTTGTTATATGTTGGGCCGGTGTTGGCCAATTCCAAATAAATACACCATTAAAATACAAACTCGGTATCAAAACACCTGATTTTTATTAAAACTTTCAAAAATACAAAAAAGAAAGAAAAAATATATATATTTTTGTGCAAAAAGCCAAGTGTCTCAAAGCTTTAAAAAAAATCATAATGTATTTTTCATACATCTAAAAAAATATTTTAGCATGTATTTTTTTGGGCCTGTTTCAACCCATTTTGTTTTGGGTGAAGCTGGCCCATTCCATTTTATTGCCCATTTTAATTGGTTTTAGGCTTGTGTCGGCCCGTTTCATTTTATATCGAGCCAGACAAGGCTCGTTTCATATCAGGCCAGTGTTGGCCCATTTTGTTATATGTTGGGCCGGTGTTGGCCAATTCCAAATAAATACATCATTAAAATACAAACTCGGTATCAAAACACCTGATTTTTATTAAAACTTTCAAAAATACAAAAAAGAAAGAAAATATATATATATTTTTGTGCAAAAAGCCAAGTGTCTCAAAGCTTTAAAAAAAATCATAATGTATTTTTCATACATCTAAAAAAATATTTTAGCATGTATTTTTTTGGGCCTGTTTCAACCCATTTTGTTTTGGGCTGAAGCTAGCCCATTCCATTTTATTGCCCATTTTATTTGGTTTTAGGCTTGTGTTGGCCCGTTTCATTTTATATCGAGCCAGACAAGGCTCGTTTCATGTTAGGCCAGTGTTGGCCCATTTTGTTATATGTTGGGCTAGTGTTGGCCAATTCCAAATAAATACACCATTAAAATACAAACTCGGTATCAAAACACCTAATTTTTATTAAAACTTTCAAAAATACAAAAAAGAAAGAAAAAATATGTATATTTTTGTGCAAAAAGCCAAGTGTCTCAAAGCTTTAAAAAAAATCATAATGTATTTTTCATACATCTAAAAAAATATTTTAGCATGTATTTTGTTGGGCTTATTTCAACCCATTTTGTTTTGGGCTGAAGCTGGCTCATTCCATTTTATTGCCCATTTTATTTGGTTTTAGGCTTGTGTCGGCCCGTTTCATTTTATATCGAGCCAGACAAGGCTCGTTTCATATCAGGCCACTGTTGGCCCATTTTGTTATATGTTGGGCCGGTGTTGGCCAATTCCAAATAAATACACAATTAAAATACAAACTCGGTATCAAAACACCTGATTTTTATTAAAACTTTCAAAAATACAAAAAAAAAAGAAAGAAAGAAAAAATATATATATTTTTGTGCAAAAAGCCAAGTGTCTCAAAGCTTTAAAAAAAATCATAATGTATTTTTCATACATCTAAAAAAATATTTTAGCATGTATTTTGTTGGGCTTATTTCAACCCATTTTGTTTTGGGCTGAAGCTGGCCCATTCCATTTTATTGCCCATTTTATTTGGTTTTAGGCTTGTGTCGGCCCGTTTCATTTTATATCGAGCCAGACAAGGCTCGTTTCGTATCAGGCCAGTGTTGGCCCATTTTGTTATATGTTGGGCCGATGTTGGCCAATTCCAAATAAATACACAATTAAAATACAAACTCGGTATCAAAACACCTGATTTTTATTAAAACTTTCAAAAATACAAAAAAAAAAGAAAGAAAGAAAAAATATGTATATTTTTGTGCAAAAAGCCAAGTGTCTCAAAGCTTTAAAAAAAATCATAATGTATTTATCATACATCTAAAAAAAATATTTTAGCATGTATTTTGACTTTAATAACCAGTTTATTAAAGTCAAAATAACATTGGCTAAAATTTCAAAAACAATAAAAACTTTTATTTTGTTTATTACTTAGTATTGAGGGTATGACATTACACTAATGCGTATTTTGGATATTTAATTTATTTTTTTGGACAACAAAACAATTAAGTTGAACAGCATTTTAAGATAAAAATCTCTTTATTAAGGAGAGCTTGTTTTGAACTTTCGACGTACCAACAATTAAAAACCACAAAACAGGACTTTAGATTTTATCAGACAAAACAATGCACTCTATCTTAGATAAGACATATTTAGAGTGTTAATATCTTTTCTTTACGCACCTAGTCTTTGTACCTGATCTCTCAGACCAATTAGGTTTCCTGGTTACTAGAATATTAGGTGGTAACTCCCATTTAAATTTTTCATTGATAAGAGACATAATAATTCCTTGTCTCTTTGTATTTTGTTGGAAACACACCACACATTTCCATCTTTTCCTGAATGGTAGATGATCGTCATGACGCTGCACATGTACGAAAGCTATATTCTAAATTGGATTAACTAAAATTAATTTAATATGTCAACATTTTAATTATTCAAAAAAATATCAGCTTTCATTTTATTTTATTTTGCAAGTTAAACCTGTTTTTTGCTCGTAATCCAAGTTGTTTTTAAATCCACAATTCTAATCTTTGTTTTCTTTGTTATTTTTTAATCCTTCAATCTTATTTTATTTTGTTTTTGAAATCGCAAAGTCAATTAGATCACACTAAGATAACTCTCACACAAATTTATTTGAAACTTAGATACATGATATGCAATTTTAAGAGTTTTCATATTTGATTCACTAAATCAAGTTTGATAATAATATTAAAAGAATTTCAACAGCTTGGATATTCTTTTTCTTCGTTTAAAATCTTTTTAATCCAACTTGTAATATAGCATGAGAACTAAAATAGTTATTGTACATTGTGTGTGTTAAAAAAAAAAAAACTAAAACAGCATCTCTTGTCCGTAATTCACTGTGCACACACTCAAAAAAAAACATATTTGTTTATGGCTAATTTTTAATTTTTGACCTCTATAGTTTGTAAAGTTTACAATTATATTTTATTTTAATTTCATTTTTTGAAGTTATATTTTTATGATTTTATGTGATTAAATATGTTTTGATTAGTGTTCTCTCAGCCTAATGTGTTTTAAATATTTAAAAGTTAAATTAACAATCAATTTTATAAAATAAAATCTTAACTTCTCAATAAACAAATTAATTAAGAGATAAAGGAATGGAAGAAAAAAACAAAAGCCTTCTCCATAAAAGAAGATAAAAGTTTCATTTGATGTCTTAATTTTCAAATTTTTTTTCTTTCATTTTTATTTTATAAAAGTTTTATATTTTGATATAAATTTTGATTTTATCATGTTTTAGTCTTTAAAAATTTTAAAAAAAAAAGTTAAAAAAAAATCTCCATTGGTTGGTTTTCAACCATCAATAACTTTAATTTTAGTATTTATAGATTTGACTTTACTAAACAAACATAATGCAGGTGATTTCTATCTTTAATAATTAAAAACAAATGGATATAAGCTAAGAGAGTTTTTTTTTCATTTTAATTTTGAGTTTGAAGAATATTGGAGGGTGCTCAGGGATTACTGAACTCTCTATCATGATTGTTAAGTGAAAATTAATAATAAAAAAGAGTTTTTAGAATTCAAATATATTAAATTTTATTTTTTCAATCACCTCTTATAAGTTGTTTAGCCATGATACCTCGTCACTTGCTTAAAAGTTTAAAAAATATCCAATTATGCTTTATTTTTTTAAAACAAGGTTGCATCTTTTATGGTATAATTTTTAAAATTATTTATATTAACCTAATAATTTAATTTTAAAAAAATATAAAAATAATTTTTTTATATTTTTTTAAATTTTATATTATTTTCTTAAATTAATTATTTTTTATTCTTTTATATTTTAGCATCATAATTATCATGACATTTATTTTTTTAATAAAATGTTCTTTTCATATGATAAGTTTTTATTTAAAAATTTATTTTTCTAATAAAAAAAGTTATGTTTTCGCTAAAAAAAATAAAGGAGGGTTTTGGTTAGAAAAGATATTTTTCTTATTATTTAAATCATTTAAATTCTTGCTAATGTTAATTTTAATTGCATTAGGTTTTTTTCTAAAAAAAACATGCTACTTAAAAAAAATTCATCGTAAAAAAATTATATTGATAAGAAAATAAAATTTTAATTAAAAAACTATTAAAAATATTTATTTTAATTGTAATAAAACTTGATAAAAATAATTTTCTTAGATTGCCTCGTAAAAGCACAGTGGAGTATATTACTGGCAAGGGTTTTTTTAATTTATTAGCAGATTTTTTACTTGATATTTCTGAAAAATGACTTGCAGAAGCTACTCCATAAAGTTACATACACAAGGTTCTTTCTTTGCTGAGCATGGTAGAAGGTAAATGATAGGCCTGCCATGCTCTCCAGGCCTGCCATACTGGTGCGATCTTTTTTGCTGCTTAATGGCTATTAATTGTATCGCCAGCTTTAAGTTTGAGGAGATGGAAAACACTTACCAAGTAGTTGGTATATCTAACTGTACCAAAGATGCACGACCATGGACCAGGTTTGCTGGGTGCAAACCATCCCGTAATTAAAGCAAACAGGTGACTACCTAAGAGATGCAATAAAATGGGGATTAAAGGAGTAACCAGCGACACTTAAAGAAAGACACCAAATGCTTTTTATAGGGAAGAAAAGATGGAAGCAGCAGTAGAGTAATTTAAACTAGTACGAAATTTGGGACCTTCTTTTTGAAAGCAATGATCAAGTGGCGGTGATAGACCAGCATTGATGGAGCTTAAATCTACGATGGTGTTATGAAATTAACAATTTAGTTGTTGGGCAGAAATGGTCATTTATTGCATAGCGTTGCGCCATTTCTTTCCACTTTACACGCTTTAAGGATGATCTCGTTTTCATTTCCATGTTTTTCTTTCTCGTTCTTCGTACTGAAACCCCACTTTAATATTAAATAAATAAATAAGATAAAACAATACAATAAAATTATCATGTTAAAATCCCTCTATATAACTCGAGTTTTTATAAATCGTACACAAAGATAGATTTAATAATTTTAATTATCTAAAATAATATGTTTGATCTAAAATTCTACAATTTTTTTATATATTTTGTAAACTTTCAGCTAAATTTAATATAGAATTTAAAAAATATATTAGATCTCGTAAAATTAATAAGAATGTATTTTAAAACAAATTCAGAATTTACTTGATTTGCGTCTTGTTTATTCTGTTTTACAATTTGAAAAAAAAAAAAAACCTTGTCTGTTTCTCTATCGACAGTTGCTTGTCGTCTTTTGATGATCTTGCAGTTTTTAAAGACAGAACTTCTCTGAACTTTTAAACGGCAAACCCTTAAAATTTCAGATGACGCTTTTGGCTTTGGCTCTTTTACTAGTCGTCTTGATCCATCAAGGATGTTTTCATTTCCATGTTGAAGCAGGAGATGGTTTCATTAGAACTAGAGGAGTGCATTTCTTGTTGAATGGTAGCCCTTACTATGCAAATGGCTTCAACGCTTACTGGTTGATGTACACAGCTTCTGATCCATCTCAGAGACCAAAAGTTTCAGCTGCATTTCGTGAAGCAGCTAGCCATGGTCTCACTGTGGCCAGAACTTGGGCTTTTAGTGATGGTGGTTACCGACCTCTACAGTACTCCCCCGGATCCTACAATGAACAAATGTTTAAGGTCTCTTGAAAGTTAAATTCTTTTTAGCTATGCTTGCTGTTATAAATCTTCAAAAGTCGCAATCTTGCTTAATTATTTCGATTTTCATCTGTTTTTCCTTTTACAATTTGTAAAGGGGCTGGATTTTGTTGTAGCTGAGGCTAGAAGTTATGGGATCAAGCTCATTCTGAGCTTTGCTAACAACTATGATAGCTTTGGAGGGAAGAAGCAGTACGTAAACTGGGCAAGAAGTCGAGGGCAGTATCTGTCATCTGATGATGATTTCTTCAGGCACCCCGTTGTCAAGGGTTACTACAAGAACCATATAAAGGTCAGAGTCCTTTCTCCCTAAACTCACTTTTCTTTCTCGGATTTTAAGATGCGTTCTGTTTTTATGTTGATCGTGTATATTATCTGTATGCATATGGATTCCTCTTTTCCCCTCGTAGGCGTTCGCGGCATGAATTTCTACAAATTTGTATAATAGATTGAAGAATCGGAAACTTGCCCGGATTTTTGTCTGATATGTTCTTAAAGTTTGAATGGTGCTTCCATAAGAGAATTAACTTGGTCATGAAGACGCGTTTCTGGATCTCTTCTGTTTATGAGACGTGATGCGTATAAAGTCAGTTATTAACTTATCTTAGATTACATTTTGTTTTGCAGACTGTTCTTTATAGATACAATAGCTTTACTGGAATTCGTTACAAAGATGATCCAACAATCATGGCATGGGAGCTTATGAATGAGCCTAGATGCACATCAGATCCTTCTGGAAGGACTATTCAGGTTCATTGACCTCACCTCTTCTTGTTGCCTTTTCTTTTTTTCTTCGCGACCAGCAAATCTAGAGCCCTACCTTGTAGTTTGTACGCTTCATTATTATAGTAACTAGGACATTCTAGCTCTGGTTTACTTCCAACTGGCCTTGATGGATCCTTAGCATGCCCCCACCAAGTTTCATTGATAGCGTTTCTATTTGCACCTCAATTTTCTTGGTCCGCCTTGATTAATGAACGTTTGGCAAAAAAAAGGTCTAGGTATCACCAGTAAATGACCTTTTACTTTTAGCCCCACCTTAGTAGGGGTAAGCCTTGATGAATTCTAGAGTTGCCACAGCGTTAAAGGTAAGCCTTAATGAATTCTCTGATTTCATTTAGAATGGTATACAAATGCACAAAATTCGTGCTTACTGTTGGTCTTTGTACTTGTTGATATAGGCTTGGATAGCAGAAATGGCTTCCTTTGTGAAGTCAATTGACAGAAATCACTTGCTGGAAGCTGGGTTAGAAGGATTTTATGGACCTTCAACGCCACAGAGGAACAGTCTCAATCCTGGTTTGAAGATAGGAACAGACTTCATAGCAAATAACCGCATCCCTGGACTTGATTTTGCTACAGTCCATGCATATCCTGATCAATGGTAACTACAACCTAAAAAGAACTTAAGCGTTTGCTATACTCAAGAGAATCATATAGCGTTATGAAAGAGATCCATGACCTTTATATTGAGTCCTTGTGGAGCCAATACTGGTTAAAAACTCAGTAGCCGCACCAAAATGGCTAAATTAAGTAACCACACCTTAATTAGCCACACCGAATCTTTTTTTTATCTTACACGTTTTTTATGCTTGAACAGGTTTTCCAGCTCTAATGATCAAAACCAGCTTTCTTTCTTGAATAATTGGCTAGATACCCACATACAAGATGCACAAAACATACTTCGAAAACCAATTCTTATTGCAGAATTTGGAAAATCTTGGAAATACCCTGGTTTCAGCATATACCAGAGAGACCTATTGTTCAATACCGTGTACTACAAGATATACTCATCGGCTAAAAGAGGAGGTGCAGCTGCTGGAGGCCTGTTTTGGCAACTTTTAACTGAAGGAATGGACAATTTCCGGGATGGTTATGAGATAATCTTGGGGCAACCTTCCTCAACTGCAAATGTGATATCTCAGCAGGCACACACGCTTTATCAAATCCGAAAGATTTTTTTGAGGATGAGAAACGTGGAGAGGTGGAAGAGGGCAAGAGCCGCTAGGGCTAGGAGGGATCATTGGCGGGGTGGAAATGGAGGCAAGCGAATAGGAAACTGAAAGGATCGTGCCTTTCATGTATGAAAACGTTTTGTGCCGAAGTACAAGCTGTTGAGTGTAATCACAGTAAGGTTCTGTGGAAATGGCTCCTCTCTTAGAGATGGGTGTTTTCGTCCAGGAGAGTAATCAAGTCAAACACAGTAGTATTATACAAGAGCAACTTCTCAGTGTCTGTATTTTGATTCTTAACACGTTATTTTCATGGAAGGTATTGCCAAGACAGGCCTGATCAGGTCCAGTTACATCATTGATTGCCTATCTTTTATATGCATACATTGTTAAGGATGTGTTTGGACCGAGTTCCCTCTAAAGAAAGGGGATCCTCTCCACGCTTAAAATGATGGTCAGACAACTCATAAAAGTGATCGTTGAAATGGTAATAAAAACAAGCCCAACTCACTCTACTCTACTCCTTCAAGCTCTCGCTCTCCCAAGCACCATCGTCGTTATCCTCCTGCTTGAGAGCTTTTTTGTTATCCGCCATGTTTTGCTACCCTTCACACGGTTCATGATAATCTGCTGCTTCTGGTGTTTACGCCTCGGCAGTTAGCAGGAATTAAGAAGGCATGCTACCCTTGTTTAATTGTTGTTTCTTAATAGTAGTTTAGATGACAGAAAAACTGCATGCAACCATAAAGCTTTGGAATTTTATTTGTCGGGCCTTGTTTGGGCTCAAATATTGAGACATAAACCAGAGAGTTAATCAACTCTGCCCAAAAATGGGACATTAACTAGAGAGTTAATCTCTTCCTTCCTCCTCTCTTCTCTCCTTACATTGCCCCACGACATCCTAGGATGAATTTTCTTTTGTTTTTTTGTAATGTTCTTGCTGTGTAAACAATGGGCTAAATTACCCAAAATTAACAATAGTTTTGGGTCAAACAAGATTTAGCCCTTCAGCTTAAATTTTATGAACTAGAACAAGGCCAGGCCACACTAAACTAGAGAAAACTGTCTTTCTATGCAGGCAAGCATATCTAGCCATTCTATAAAAAGTAGAGTTTTATCGAAGAGAAATCAGATTACGGCCTTTCAAAACACTAAAGTCAGATCAAATTATGCAAGTTATAGCCTTGAACCATGTTCGGATTGCAGGAAAACTGTAGAAAAAAAAATATCAACATATAAGTCCAAACTAGCCCAAATGGCCTAATAACACAAAATTCCGAAATAGTAGAATCGCTAGTAACATTAAATTTGATACTTTCTTCAATCTACTTTACTAGGATCTCAACTAATTGTGGTTTTACATAAGTTTTGAATCTTTAAAGCGACAACCTTTTTTAATAACTACGTGATCCAACATATACCAGTACTCCCCACACATGGACAGGATCACCATGTGTCAATTTCAGTTCAGAATCTATGAATCTATGAATCCATGTTTTATTTGGTCAATGGCTCGATAGCAACAAGCTGTAAGGCAGTAACAACATATACCTTTCTATCACCAGTTTAGTACATTTATGCATAATGCAAATGAACATCGAAACTCACCCCGGGCTAATAACATTAATGTATAGATTAGCATCCAAAATAATTCCTCCTAGGTTGAGACCCTTGTGGCAGGGTTCACCACGTTCCACCATATCAATTCTCTTGACCTTAGTTTCATAGCCGCGGAGACTTGCAAGTGATACAACTTAAATACAGAACAAACTAAAATCAATGAGACTATTGGCCCTCCCCGGATAGAAAGCTCTCTTTCTAAAATGTTGAAAATGCAGGTATCAGCAAAGCCTTGAAAGCACAAGAAGGCTAGACATATGATTGCAGATGATCAATGACCCAGGACAAAATTAATCACCTCCCAGATCACCAGTAAGGCAGTAATGAATTATTATGATGGTAACCCTGCAATCTAAGCAGGCAGTAACCCTGCAATCTAAGCAGGCAGGAAAATTGCTAGGGACAAAAGCAAGAGGTTGATATTCACAAGATGGCATATAAAACCTTTTTATTCTCCTGTGACATGGCATCAGAGTCTATTGATTGATCAGATGCTCATCAATTAGCTGTATCATCATGCTCTGACGCATGCGAATCACTGGCAGAAGAAGATCCTCTCATTGCTGGGAGATATGACCATGCCAAGGCTGTTGTGCCCAGTGTAATTGCAACAGCAATTGAGCCCCAAATCCACTTCTGCCTCCCTTTCCTTACCTGCCTATTACGCCGTGCCATTTCTACAAAATAAGAAGCCATATATTACTAGACCAATAATCTAGCAATACATACAATGGGGCTCCAATTAAAGCTAGTACACCTTAAAAAGCTATGAGATGAGCATGGTTAAGACAGGAAATCTCAACAATTTTCTTAATTCGCTCTTGTTCAAAAGCTCCTTACTCTGCCCATTTAGAAGGAAAGTAAGGACCAATGTTTTCAAACCAAAGCAAACCAAACTTGCCAATCAAATTGTACTACAGAAAACTGGTTAGGTCACTGGGTCCGGTCAACAGAACATACAGATAACTAGCCAGTCAATCTAGGACAGCAATATATGAACTGCTTAAATGTTGACAACAATGTTTCAAGCTTTCTAGTTGACTAGATCAACAAACTGAGCAGGAATTTCATAACCAGTTTCATCAATCCCTAGTAGCTATAAGCCAATTACTACCAAACCAGTTCCATCCTTCTAGGAGTACACCTAATATCTTAGCTTTCTTTTCTTTGGGTCCAATAACTCACATGGTTTTAGAACATTGGCTTGAACGAACACACTAAGGAAATTAGAAACGTAGCTATAGTTTTTCTTGATTCCACAAGCACCCCAGTTAAAAATAAATGAGAACACTGACAAAAGAAACCTTAAAACATTTAACAAAAATCTCACCTATGACTTCTTGGTTCCTCTGAGACATCTCTCGATTCACAGCCTCATAATAATGAAGTCGATCCCACAATCGAGTAATTTCAAAGTTCTTTTCTTCAACCTGAGCTTCCAACTCTATCTCCGCCTCAGCTTTTGCAATTCCCCTTCCTATAGATTCTGATACAAACCGAGCAAGATAGATTTGCTGGCAAATCTCCTCTGCAGGATTAGAATCTGATGGCTGATCATTCTCTTGCACATCAACAGGAAAAACAGGGAGGGATAACCCTACCAGAGCTAATTCTTGCCTGATTCTCTGCCACTGGTTTTGCATATTAGTCAAAGCCTCCTCTGCTTGCTTCCGCTTCTCTATCTCCATCAACAAACTCAATCTCATTTCACGCAATTCAGCTCCACTGAGATGAGGAGAAGGAGATGGATGTGGCCCACTCTCAGAAGATAGTTCTAGCAACAGTAATAAACAAAAGTGAGCTTCTGAATTCTGTTATGACTAGTACACATAAATTTGTTACACTACTAATCTTACTAAAAGAATACAGAGATAGTTATGGGGAATGATAACGCTTGAATTCCTCAATTTAAACAGCTGCTTATATTGTATCCATAAGAGTAAACAGCCAAAAAATAAGGCAGAACCAAAATATGCGTTCTTCAATAATAATAATATGCCAGAGTAAAGAGGTGATGACAAACAATACAAAGCATGCATATAGCAAAAGAAAAAACACAACAAAAAGTATAGAAGAGGTAAGAAGAGCAATGGCTCCCCCAGCACCATAGCTGCAGCATGCTATGAGATACTACTTAAATATGGCAGGTTAAACGCAAGATGCTAAACAGTATGATGCATGAAAATAACAAAAGGAGGGAAACGCACTATAACTTTTCCAATAACCAGATGATCTACCAAAGCAAAACAGACAGAAAGAATAGAGTAAGACATGAACACCCAAGGTACCTTCCCAAGCATCATAAAACTCTCCCACTGGTATAGCTGCAGTAAGCTTCATGGAACACTCAGCTGCGGTGGTGTCCTCAACATCGGTGTTACTAGTATAACTCATGGAGTCCTGTGGATCAAAGAAATCATCAACGTCTCCATCTCGTTCCCCATTCTGCTCAGTTGGCTTAAACGCATCCTTTTCCAAGGTAAAGTCCGTCCTTGTATTACCAGTCCCATGTTGCACAGTACCACTCGCTATTTCCCCATCAATCTTTCCATTAACATGCGCCGCGTTGGTAGTATCATGATGGACACCATTTACAGCATCCTCTTTACTAGGACTCCCATTTACAACATCCTCTTTGCTAGGACTCCCATTGACAACATTCAAAAGCTCACCTTCAACAGCACCAGGGATGAAATAAGTAACTGAATGGCCATAACTTGAATCAACAAGCTCATTTTTTCCATTATCCACTTTCCCATTCACCTCATCTTTCTCCAATTCCTTCTTCCTAGAAGTTACATCATCCTCTGAAAAGCTCTTCAAAAGGCGTGGCCCACGTCGCTTATGATTAATTATATAAGGCGAAGGAGGAAATGAAGATGGCGAATCAGGGAGTGGGGTCGATTCGGGAGTCGCATACAGCGAAGGCGATATTTGAGGACGATTACCTTTCCTCTCTACCACCGACGCACTATTCCTCCTCTCTAGGTTTGATTTGGGTAAAGGTGGCTTCGATTTTGGTGGAGGCGGCTCCGGTTTCGGAACTGGATGGTTGTCGTCCGAACTAGGAACTGACTTGTCGACAAATTTTGAAGCTCCAGGTTCTAACAACCTATCCAAAGCTGTTGCAGGAAAAGATGGCATCCTTCTACAACACCAAATCAAAAATCAAAGTCAGAAACTTGAAATCAGAGATTAGTTAAGAAACTAACCCCAAATAGAATTCATAATCTAGAAGCTAAATAGCTAAATAGAAAAACACAGGATTTGTCAAGTAAATAAGGGAAAAATAGTGGAAATGAAACAAGTTTAACTTCGATTGATTATAGAATCACAAAATTCAAGCTTTAGATACAATTATTCAAAGCAGTACGTTAAAAATAAGAAATCATTTCTAGACAAGACAAACTTCTAGATTACAAAAATAAACAATAATAATTTTTTAAAAAAAATAAGAAGCAAATTTCCACCCAGCTTTTTAGATGGCTGCACAATCAAAGCAAGTGAACCCCAGCTATGATTTTTAATAGAGACCAAAACGACACCGTTGTGGCAGCTGAAAAATGGTGTCAACATCAGGTGATGGTATTAAGAACGAGGAAATGAAGCTAGACAAAATTACCTTGATAACGAAGGAGCTGAGAGAGAGAGGGGGGGAACAATAAACTGGGAGAAAACCTAAAAAGAAAAATCAGGTGGTGGTATTAAGAGGGAAGAGAAGGATCAGGGAAGAGTCGACAAAGATCATTTCGTGCAGAAATAAAAAGAGAAGAAACGAAACGACATGATATTAGAAGGAGTGATAACATATGGTGGTGTCGTCTCGTAGATTGAAATTCACGACTCTTCCCTGTCCTTGAAGAAGGGAAGAGAGAGCAGAGGCCGCTTGCTGCCCAAGTTTCTTGGGGTTTTTCCCCTTTTCTTTGTTATTGCAAAGAGACAGATAGCCTCTCTCGTTTTTGTTCTCCGCAAATATTTGAATTGCCCTTCGGGTTAGAAAATATCGCTCACACGTACTTCCCCCTTTTTCTGTATTTTTATTTTTATTTTTATTTTTATTTTTATTGAAGTTATTTTTTAATGTATTTTTATTTAAAATAATATTTTTTATTTTTTAAAATTTATTTTTAATATTAATATATTAAAATCATTCAAAAATATTAATTTAAAATTAAAAACAAAAAACACCCTTTAAATTGAAGCAAGCATTTTGATGTGCTCGCTGGCTTGTCCATGTTAGGATAGAAATTTAAATTTCCTTCTCTTTTTAGGGTAGTTACAGCTGGCAGCTAGGTGTCAAATAAGAGTGTTTGACCACGACAACGGGACTCTTTTTGGTAGTTGGGATGATGTTTGCTCAGGTGGTGTCTCCTGACTGTTTGGAGATGTCGTATTGGGCTTCTGGATCAAGAAATTGATGTCGTTTTTTATCACGGGTGCTTGGATTTCGCTGCGTTTTTATTTTACAATAGAGCCACACCACAGGACTGTTCTATTGTTTTGTTAAGGTTAGTACGAGGAGATTGGACAGGGTTAGGCTTATTATACGCTTCCTTGAGCTTTTAGAATTTCAGGTTCCACACCGAGAGGGGTATCGTTACAGTTACTATTAAAAATACTTTTTATATTAAAACAATATTTTAAAAAATTATTTTTAAGATCAGCATATTAAAATAATTTAAAATATATAAAAAAATAATTTTTAAAAAATACAATTTACATCACATTTTCAAATATTTAAAATTAAAAATAAATTTATTATAACTTTTGTGATATGAGCGTGAATAACAAAATTATAAAGATAAAATTAATTTTGATTTGCTAAAGCAAACCTAAAAATATTTTAAAAAATATTTTTTATAAATAAATTATTATTAAAAATAAAAAAGCTAATACACTGAAACAGCGCTTAATCATTGCTTTTTTACGCTGCAAAAAAACTCGTAAACTCGACCCGGCAAGCATGGAAGCACCGAACACCTACATAGTAATATACCAAGAACATTCATAATCTTTTCTATCTCCAATAGCCTGCATCATATCACGCTCAACTCTCGTAACTTGATATTTCTGTTGCTTTTGAGAAGATCCCCTGGCTCGAAGATCCTTCCATGAATCATCTAATTTTAAAGGCCTTACTGAACCCCATCACCGAAAAAAATAGCCTTGTTGAACTCCATAAAAAAAATTGAGTTTCTTCCACAGCTCCCCATAATAACAAAACTCAAACTCCATCTATCCATCTTTCCAGGTCCAAAATCATTAGAAAATAGGTATAGCATGTATGCATGTATGTATATAAGAAAAATGATTAGAGAAAGGTTAATGTCATAATCATTTCAAACCCATAGTTTGTCACCCATGCAGAAAAGTTTCAAGCAAGTTTCGCTCTTGTGAAGAGCTTGATCTTTGCCTGAAAAAGGGTTACTATAGCTTCTGATCCCTAAAAGAGCAACGTAGTGGTGGTGGATTGATGTTAATGTTATGATGCGTTTTTACCAACTCTTAAAGGGCCATTCATCATGACATGTAAACAAATCTTGATCACTCCTACAATCACACTTTTACTGATTGCTAAAATAGTTTTCCACTAAACCCTCGGCTATCAATCATCATTTTCACCCCTTAAAAGAAGAATCATTTTGTTTAAAAGGATAGGCATGCGTCTCTTTTTTCTGTCATCAATCCTTCTTCAGCTTTATCATTCAATAATAATTTGATTGTTTGATTGTTTTCTTATGATCCAAAAGATAAAAGTACTTAGGACAAAAAAACTGAGCTCAAGTTGTGCCACACATTGTGTGTGTGTATATATACACACACATTCCCATCTAACAAACAATGTTTAAACTAATAAATAAAGATTTTTATTTATGTATGTTTTTTTTCAAGATGTTAGTTTTTTACTTTGCATTAAACAAAAACGAAAACGAAAACAAAAACAAATTATTTTACTATTAATATGTATTATCATCAAATTTGTAATGCTTTAAATATGTAAATATCATTATTTTCAATGAGCTTTTTTTTAAGTAATCTAAATTGATAATTTTTCTATTCATCAAAATTCTATTAAAAAAGAACTTATAAACATCATAAAAAATAATAATTTATTGCTAAGAAAATAATATAATAAAATTATAATTTACTCAGATCATTAAAAATAATATAATAAAATTATAATTTACTCAGATCATTAAATCATTTATCCAAATATATTTAATAACAAAATAAATAATTAAATTAATTACATGTTAAATAAAATATTTGCATCCATACAAAGTTAAAATATAACAAAATGCAAGATAATAATTTCTTCAAAATGCATATTTTTTTGTCATTATTTAAACCCCACCTCTTCATTTTACACACATATTCTACTTCTCAGATATAATGGTGAAAATCATGACATGTTTAAAGGGATTTGTGAAAAGAAAAGAAAAAACTTCATTTTATATATCTTGTCACCTCTATCCCTCCTTTTTAGAAAAACCAAAAACAATGGCTAAAAAATGCCCCTAACACCAAGACAAAACACCTACGTTTATCTTCATCTTTACAACGAAATGAATTTCCATCCTTCATGTCTCCATCTACCTAGGTGATTGCATGAAATAAAACTCATTGAGTGCCTGAGATGAACATCTTGAAGCCCGTGGGATTTAGCTTTAGGGCTTTTACTAAATCTTGTAGTTGATGATAAAGGTTCACTCAAGATGAAATTGAACTTCATAAGAACCTAAATGTCTTTCCTAAACATATTAATAAGATTGAAGAGATAAATACAAATAATTAGGGTTCAAAGAACTCCCTGATCTGGCCAGAAAACAACCATGACAAACCTCTCAAAAAATTTGTCCAGCTCTGTTGACTCGTTACCCAATTCTTCCGCCTTTTTCCCTACCATTAAATGGGGCCAGGACTTGAAGGCTTTCTTGTTTGTATGCAAATTCTTACATAGAAGCTTAATTGGATAGCAGACTAGGAACAGAAATGGCCGCTTTTCATTGAATAATACTTGTTTCTTACCTATTTTCCTTTGAGCATAAATTACATCCTGAAACTCCAACAGGCAATGAAATATCAGATGGACTTGAAGATATTTTAGCCATGGGACGAATGTATTTACAGAATGAGTAGCTTGCTGTAAATAAGCAATGAGCACAGATATAATAAGCTTGGGCTACCGCTCTTCTGAGTTGAACTTGTTCCATGCTTCCTGGGAACAAACCACCAATAAATCAATAAGAATACAGAAACTAGCAAGAATGTCCACGGTTTACGTGTTTGATGCCTCGGCCTGATGGAACAACAAAACTATGCTTGGATAGAATGCATGCTGTGTTTTTTTTTACTCATCAAAAATAAAAATAAAAAAACTAGATGCTTTTATAAGCACTACAGGCTACTGGATACTGATGACCATTTGGTGAGCAAGAGTTTGACGCTGCCCTTGAGAAGATGCTGCCCCAACCGATGGGGATTAGAGAGGCAGAGTAATTCTAACCTAATGAGAAGAATCTAGGCATAGAAAACCGACATAGGGATTCACAACAAGAGATCTTTCTGTGAAGGGTTTGCCCCCTGCCACATTTGGTGTTCCCAACCAATAAATGTATGAAGGCTGTTTTCCAACAACAGAAGAACTGGTCTTATAAATGAATTTAAGAACTAGTCTACCATATCTACTAGAGTTTCAATCATCACTTGAAGCTTTTGAAAGTAACTTGCAAGCCAGTACCTTCAGAAGATCAAAGACCTTCTCGCATATGTACTTCTGCTGAAGACTTGCACCCCGTTGCTGTAATTTGTCAGGATGAACACAAAGAGTGGCTTTCCTGTAAACTTTCTTTACAGCTGCTGAAGTTATAACTTCAGTCAACGGAATTGGCTGCCAGCCACTATCAGGTCCAAGGATCTGCCACAAAGAAATAGTTTAAGTAACATTGTACAGGCTAAATTTAGTGAAAACTGCAGAAAGGAGGCAGGAAATCTAAACATTTATCACCATTAGAAAAACCTAAAATAGGAAATGAAGTAAACTAGCTGATGGAGAGTAGTTAAACAACTGAAACTATACCATGACACCTTAACAACCCATAGGAGCTAGACACTTTCTAATTTTAATTTGGCCATATTAAATATTCATTCAAAATTTGTCTTCATATCTTATCCAAGAAAAAAGCCTTAGCAAAATAACTTCCGTTTATTTACATTTTAGCATCATTAAAGGAAACCAGAAGACAACGTCATTCTTAAAATGATAAAGAGGAGAATGAACCATACATATTGCAAAGTTGAAAGCAATGCACGCAAGTTTCCTTCTTTCCCGCTTGACCATCTCTTGACATCAGCATCCAGAGTTTCTGCTACTCTCTGCAAGCAAAATTTAATTGGAGTTAAACACATAGAATATGCAAAGCAAGATAAAAGTTTGAGGAATAGCTTCCCCAAAAATTATTACATTTCTCTCTGCTTGTTCCCTCTGAGCAAGAAGATCTCGCATATTTTTTTCTGCTAGAGCTTTTGCCTGCCAGAAAGCCAAAACATTACAGATGAACTCCTTTAATAAACAAATTGATTGCTGTTTACTATGAAGGAAGAAAATCATACCGCACGTTCAGCTATTCGCCTGTGTCTCTCTAACCTTGCTTTACACCTCTGAGGTGACTCACCTTCCACCCCTTCAGATCTCTCCATATAGTAGGAACCTTTTTGTACAGGGATGCATGATTCAGAAGCAATAAAGGAGAACAAATACGTGCAAAGGTGTGTAAGAAATTTTATAGAAATTCCAGTTTGTGCAGGATACATACCATTATATACAGAGGATGAAGAGCTAGTTCCCATTCCACCATTCCTGGAAGAAGCAGAGAATTTATCTGAGACCGATCTTTCTACTCGTTCTCTTGTCTCAAAAGCAATCCTTTCAGACATTACTTTTCCGAAAGCACGCTCTCGGACCTCAGCAGTAGCTCTCTCTACAGCAGCACGTTCCCTGAGCCTGGCCTCTAAATATGTTTTATTATCAGCCAATGACTTCTCCCTAGCCTCCACACAGGCCTTCTCAAGCCTTTCACGGGCCTCAGTTATTGCTCTTTCCACAGCGGCCCGTTCTGCCCTATCACGGGCTTCAGTATGTACCCTATCACGAGCTTCTAGCACTGCTCTGTCAACAGCCATTCTATCCTTTTCTCTTTCTCTTTCCCTCTCCCTCTCTTCTTCCATCTTTCTAAGACGTTCCATTTCGAACTCTTTTTCTCTTCTCATCCTTTCAGCTTCTTTTTCTTCAGGTGAAAGGTTCTTGTTGAGGTTCTTCATTTTTCTTTCACTTACATTAAACTGCTGGGTTGATCCCACGGTGCTTCCCTTTGCTTCTAAATCAGCTGGCTGAGCAGCTTCTATTTTCCTTCCTGTCACAACTGATTTTTTCTCTGCCCCAGTTGACATGAAATTGTCCTTTCTCTCTTCCTGATTCATAACAACTGCCTGATGCCTATTCTTTCTTCTCTCATCCCTATCCTGAGCAAATTCCTTTACTTGATTTGCAATATCAGATTCTATTTGGAAGGCTTTCTTGGTTTTCTCTATGCTCATTTGTCCAGTTCCATTTCCAGCTTCCCCTGCTTTTCTCAACCTTTCATCACCATAAACCGAGGCTGCTGCATCATCTTGATTCTTTTCATGTTCTAAGTTGCCTTGATCCACACCAGACACTTTTGTTTGTCCATCAACCTGCACATTAACATTTTCAAATGTAGCTTCCTTGTTGCCAATTTTCAGCACTGGAGGTACCTTGCTAATTTCTTCATGAGCATTCTCCCCAGTCACTTCTTGTTTCCCGTTCTTCCCCTCATGTTTTCCAACTAATCTAGTTGACTCAAGGTTCCTATTTTCATCTGTCTCACATGCCTGCTTCGCTACCCTGCAGTTCCCACCCATCTCATTTAGCACCCCTAGTTCATCATTCTCAGAGACATCCTTAAGTGTCACCTCAATGTTTCCCAAGTTGCGAATCTCTTGGGATGCATCCCCAATTTCTTCTAGCTCGCATGTTCCTAGCTCACTTGCTTCTCCCTCCATAGCCTCTCTTAACTTGCCACTTTCAAAAAGCTCATTGGTCTCTTCTAGTCGCTTTTCATTTGCTTCTTGTTCTAGTGTCTCTTCAATCCCTTCATTTTCAAAAACCTCTTTAGATTTCTTCTCAGTTCCTTCTCTTTCATTACCCTCTTTCTGTTTTTTCTTATTTTCATGCTCAAGAGCTTCTTTTGGTCTTTTCTCATTCTCTTCACTTTGGCAAAACTCTCTCAGCCTCCCCTCATTCTCTTCCTTCTCAAGAGCTTCTTTGAGTCTCTTCTCATTTTCTTCTCTTTCACGAACCTCTTTCTGTCTCCTTTCATTCTCCTCCCTATCAGTAGCCTCTCCTAGTCTCCTCTCATACTCCACACAAATCTCTTTCAGTCTCCTCTCATTCTCCTCCTTCACAAAGGCTTCTTTGAGTTTCCTCTCATTTTCTTCCCATTCAAGAGCTGCTCTTAATCTCTTCTCCTTTTCTTCTTTTTCATAAGCCTCTCTCTGCTTCTTCTCAGTTTCTTCCCTCACGCAAGCCTCATTTATCCTCTTCTCCTTTTCTCCCTGCTTCAGTGCCTCCTTCAGCCTTCTCTCATTTTCCATTTGTTCAAGAGGTGCTTTGAGCATCTTTTCAATTTCTTCCTGCTCAAAAGTGCTCCTTCCTCTCCCTTCACCACCATCCTTTTTACAAATGAGTTGTTTCTCGTTCTCCACACTTCTAACAGCCTCTTTTGGCCAAGGCCCTTTATCCTTGTCCTCTGCAGTCTGCCTAACTTCAATTTTACTTTGTTTTCGTGGAACCTCTACCACATTCTCATGTTTTTGTGACCCATTAGCTTTAGTTTGTCTCTTTTCAGTTCCTATAGACTGCAAGTTCATTCTAAATGTCTCCTCGTCCTCCACTCTGAAAACCTCTTGAGCCACTTGTACCTTCATCGCAAGACCTTTCTCTCCATGTGACACTTTAGCAGCTTCAGATCTCCCATTGCTTCCCCCCTGCTCACAAGCTGGTTTTGATACTTTAAAGTTCTTCGCATATTCCTCCAGTTCATGATCTGCTGTAAATGTTTGTACTTTCTTCCCATTTTCTTGCTGCTGCTGCATTGCTTCCATGGCTGCCCTTTTCACCTTCTGCCCTTGTTCATGAATGTTTGTGTCCTGCAGCAAAATGTTATCATTATTTTCCGACTCAGTGACTTTTCTGGGCACATTTGTTCTCACCAGTTCAAAAAATTGAGTAGCTTCTTTCCATTCTCCAGCTTCATCAATTCTATCAGATCCTTGAGATGACAAGGATTCCCTTCCATGCTTCTCATCAGAAGATTTTTCTGCTGCATTTAGATGCCTTTTCCCTTCCAATGAATCTGGAACCCTAGTCTTTTTCCTTTCCTCCATGACAGAAAACTCAATTTTATTTTCTCTTTCACAAGTTTCCTCTTCATGTTTTTTACTACCAGACACATCATCATTCTTACTTACCCTACCTTTTCTATCCTTCCTATCATTCTTTGAACCTGATTTTGTACGGCTTTGAAAGCCATCCCTCTTCCTCTCCATCAATTCTTTTGCACTTTTAAGCTTGGCTTGAGCTTTCTCCATCGCTTCTTTTATAGCAGCGGCAGAGACTGCAGCAGAGGAACTTGCATCTACCTCTACATCAAAGTAAGGTGGAGAACTATCACCAGCACTCCCTGAGGAAGCAACACCTTGACAGTTTGGAGTTGATTTACTAAAATCTCTCTTTTTGAAATCAAATGTAGGAGGTGGTCTAGAGGGTGGCGGCAATTGAGAGGGGTGAGTTTTAAGGTTGACATCAGAAATAGTAACAAATGTCTCATTAGGAAGAGAGACATTTCTGACATATTCCTTATGAGGTCTAACTTCATTTCCAAAAACTAGCCCATTAGCATTGCCATTAGCCGGATGTGACATGGTCTTCCTAAGCTTCTTTTCCCCCATCATTTCCCCCGTAAAATCAATATTGAGATGACCAACATCACTCACATGCAGAGGTGGGTGCTCATTATCTGTCTTTGGCAAAGACATGGATTTATCAACCATAAAAGCATATCCAGGAACATCAAATAGCTGAGTCACATGTGTGATCCCATTTGACATATCTTTATTGCTGCTTTGACTGGCTTTATGATATGATATGTTAAATTCCATACTCCCATCAATGGACTCATGAGAGTCACCATTCGACAAGAATTGGTTCTTTGCAGAATTATCTGACTCTTCTGATAGATATTCAGGATCTTCCGGTGTCCTATGAATGAGTAAAAAGAAAAAACGCATTCCACTGTCAGATTCTATCTTGCTGGGTTTTACCATTTAAGGTGCTATTGATTTTTACTCACTGAACACAAACATACAGAACACACAAAACAATACAAGAAATTAAATAAAATAAACGGCCAGCAGTTCCCCATAGGGATAACCACATCAGCATGCAAGCAAAGCATCAATATTTTTATGACAAACTAATCACTTGCAAAATAAACAAAAGAGATCAACCATTTTATATACACATGCCGTACTCCTAATTTTTCAATGGGCACAACCTCCTTGCACCAGCATACACTAAAGGCCTTCGGGTCTACTTGAAAAGTCATACTCAATTCAAAAAATAAAAAATAAACTTCATACTTTTAGAAATAACCCAAATTTCTCCTGGGAACATCAGATCATCCAGCCTTAAGCTTCGCAGAGCACAAATGTATGCGTGATCACACCACAATCTATGATCACTGGAGCTAAAATTTCTCAATCTATGATCATCCAGCCTTAAGCTTCACAAAGCACCAACTTATGCGTGATCACACCACAATCTATGATCACTGAAGCTAAAATTTCAAAATTATACCTCGTACAGTTTACCTCATGGTAACTTGTCATATACCATAATCTACAATATTACACTTTAAATCCACAAACGCACCACCAATGAAAAAGAAATAGAAAAGACTCACATATTAAACTTAGCTTTGAAAAAGCTAAAACAACAGAAATTACACTACGAACAAGACAACTAAAAAAAGAAGGAAAAGAAGACAACGACTACACATATTATTCACACACTGTAACAAGCCTCTTCACCCTCCCACCCCAAAAGAAAAATCCACAAACAAGACAACAGCATAAAAAAAAAACCATAAACTCACACAAACACAGACATTATTTTTTTCATTTTAGTGCGAAGAAAACCCCCAGAAAAACTTGAAAAAGCTGTCAACTTGAAAAGCACAAAATGACCATACCAAGCTTCATCAGAGGAAAAATCACAGCCGGCAGAATGCTCCATCATCAACTCTTCGAAGCAAACATCAAAATCAGAGGCATTAAACCCACCGAAAACCTCATTATAATCAAGTCCAGAACAGCTTCTAACATCAAAGAAAACATCTTCAGCTGCTTCATTATCTACCAATGGGAGATCAAGCACTGGAATCGAGGAGGAAGCTCCACGTAGCGCGTGAAACGCGCCGAATATCTCGCCGTAGTCTTCCACTCGAGGAGACAATGTTGGGGCTGCTCCAAAACGAGGTGGGGCAGAAAAAACGTCGTCGTAGACAATCTTGCTGGGGTTGGTGAAGGGCTTCTTGGAGAGCATGTTTGGGTGTTGAGACTGTGTGAGGTTTTCCATGAAAATGAAGAGAGATTTTGAAGCGTGTTTTCGGGTTTATTTTATTTTTCTGCGACTGTTTCTCATAGAAAGTGAAAGCGAAATCAAAATGAAAATAAACACACAGAGAGGGAGAGGGAGAGAGACAAGGAAATGACAAGATTGGACACTGCATTATTATTCTCACACTATCTTGTTGCTCCTAATTATTTGGAAGGACAGCTTCACTTTTTTCTTCCTCTGCGTCGAGTGTTTTCATTTGCAAGGATAGAGATATTAGGGTTTGTGTTTCTGACCTAATCTAACAAGGAATTTTCGGCCATGTTGACACTAACCAGTTTAGGGGTTAAAATCACAAAATATAATATACATAAATTTAATTCATATAATCTTTATAAATAAATAAAAACCCACTCAAAATAAATAAAGACCACCCCATGATATACTTTAAAATTATAAATTATCATTCTCAAAATAAATAAATAAATAAAATAATAGGTCTGTAAATATATATTTAGATCGTGTTTGGCATTGCTGACCGATTGAATTTTTCTTAGCATTAATTTAATTTTTTATGTTTATAAATTATTTTAATATATTTAAAAAAAAAATACTTTAAAAACTAATCCATAACACACTTCCAAATAATTCATCAGCTTCGAAGAGAGAAGTCTCCCCGATGAAAAGACGCCGTTGATGTTTTTTTATTTCAGCGTATACCTCGATGGAATATATTAAAGTGGCATGGACTAAGAAGTAATTTCCGCAACAGTCGTGAAAGAAACGTTGGGTTGTAATAATCGGCGATCTATAAGAGAGAAGATCGGGAGGGAGGAGGCGGTAGCCGGTACCAACGCGGGAAAAGGAAGGGGAGAAAGGGGTGGATATTTTAATAATGTGAGGTTTCGGAGGCATCACAGGAATTTTAGGTTTGAAAGTGTTTGCCACCAAACTGTCCTCGAACACTTTGGTACACTGAAATCTGGTGTTCGGGAAGGGGGTAGCTACGGAAATCGGTAGGCTCATAAAATGTGTGGTGTGGAGAATCCTTCATGGCTGTCCTTGATGATGCTGGTTTTCTGAAGGAGCTTCCACAGTTTCTGCTAGGGAAGTATTGTCTATAGCATTTAAACCTGATCTTGATCTTGTGGTTAATTTGATCTAATAATAACTAGGTTATTGATGGGTTGATTCATACCAGTTTAAAAGATCGATACAATATTTATAAAAAAAATACCTAACTGGGTACATAGTAAAACTAATATAAACTAAATTTAAATTTTAAACTAGTAATGTAAACTTACTTTAATATCCAAGACACAAACCAAATATAAATTCTAAAATATTTAAAATAAAACATCCAATAATATAAATTTTAAATTAGCATCATAGTTATTTTTATTGAATGAATATATTAAGTTCTTATGTGTCTATAGAAACAAAAAATAAATCAAATATGGATGGAATTGAGTCAATCTTGTCAACACCTAATAAATCATCAGCACAATTAACAAATAAATATTATGTGTTAAATAATATTTTATTTTAAATAATATTTATCACTAAATAATCAATCATTAATTATCATCATCTAAATATGGTCGTTGTTGGTAGAGTTTGGTGAAAACTCTTTACTTCTTCGGTTGTCAAAATTGACAGATCATCTTCTACTACCCAATTTTCAATGCCACAAATTGTCTCAAAATTAATTGAATCATAATTTTATCGTTTTCAATCATTTATATATATTAAAAGTGAAGGTAGACACAATATAAGTATTAATAATGCTACTAAATAAGATAAAATAATATTTAAGAAATTAAAAAAATAAAAAAATATTTTTGTTTCAATCTTAGATTGCAGTGGATGTAAACAAGGTTATTGAGCCTTTAATGCTCCAATCTATTTCTCTTCTTAGAGTGAAAAATTACAGGTTTAACTTAACACTCGTATAGCTAAATGTTATAGATTTGAAGCAATAGTTTCATATGTCATCAACTATTTATCTTTACAAAAAAAAAAGAGTAAAACTATGTCAAATAATATTTTTAAATATAAAAATTATATACCTGAAGGCATAAGAGTGCGATCATTTATTGCGAATACTTGACCAAAATCATGTTCATCATTCTTAAATAGCTTCATCTCACTTGTAATCTTACTTTGTAATGGTAGATTTCCATATGCATACTTTTCAAGAACATCTAGAAGTCTAAAAAAAATGTTCATATGTTTATCCATTATATTTGTATCATATTAAAATTAAGGATTCAAGCAAAATATTATTGCATAAAGATTTTTATATAGTTGTTCATCCCATCGATTATTGATAATGTCTATGACATATTTCACTCTAGTCTTTCTCTTTTGAAATAACATTTTTTTTTTGCATAATAAATAACATCATAAAAAAATCTCATTGAATGTCTCTCATCACTATCAACCATTTATGGAACTCAAACTAAATGTTCACTCATTCGTATAATTATTACACATTCTTCCTAAAAAAGAGTTTAGCATCTCAAGAAAAAAAAATTTATTTGCTATATTTATTATAAATAGATGAGACTCATTTCTTAGATGTCATCATAGCTCTCAACATATCTTTATAAGTTAAAATGCTTTGCAATGAAATTGGTAGCAAAACGAGTAAGAGTTGGACGAAGTATTTCTTTTCCTCCAATGAACTTCCTTATCAAATACAATAGACAACAATGATTGTATATGTACTTTATGATATTAGAAACATGCTCAATAACAGAATAAACTGACTGCAATTTACCAATATTCTAGCCTATAAGGTTGATGCAATGAGCAGCATAAAGAGACCAAAATACTGAAAGAAATTCATCTATCAATAACTTGCCAACAACAACATAATTTACAGCATTATCAGTCAATATATGTACAATTTTTTTTACCCCAACATATAAAACAACCTCTCTAAATAACTAATACAACAATCTAATAGTTTTTAAAACATCTTATACATCTATAATTTTTTTAACAATTATTCCTTTAGAACAATAGACTAAAAAGTTAATTAAAATCCTCCTCTTCTAATCTGTTCATCCATCAAGTATTAATATTCAAATAGTTTTCTTTTAAATTTCTCAATAACTTTCAATATAAATTTTCATTTCATCAACTACTTTTGCCAAGCAATAACTATAAATAGCATGCAAGTTTGGTCCTTTATAGCTATAACTCATAGCTGTTACAACATCTATAGAATGCTGATAATACACAAAGTTAACAACATTAAATGACGCACATGCATCAATCATGCACTTTGTTAAAGTAATATCACATCATTCAACTGCTTCCTTCCTTTACGAACAATTCTGAAGAGACTTTTGAGTACCAGGAGTTATTATTGGCATGAAATATTACCTTAATATTGTATATTTCTTCTGCTTTTCATAACTTGTAGTCGATTGTTTTACAAAGTTAATGTTTTAATTTTATTTTTTTTTGCAACCTTTGGTGGTAACATATATTTTTAGTATTGACATCCTCCTTATCACCACCACCACCATCATCTTTTAATTGTTTAATCATCATCTCTTCATGCTCCCTTCGTTATGCATCAAAAAGATTAAAATCTGCTTGAATTTCTTTAACTATTATTATTTTGTTTCAGCATTTCCTTTAAAATGCATTTGATGTTGAACATCAAGAGGATATTTAGAACATTGTTTAACTTCTTCTTTAGCTCTAGCTAAATGTTATTTAAATCGATTAATTTCACCACTCGTAAATACTTTAACACAATATAAACATACTAATTTAGTTTTTTTTACATCCAATACTAATTTCAGGAGCTTCTCTATAATAATCTCTTCTCAAATTTGTTCTTCCTTTATTACCATTTGACATGAAAATTAAAGATTGAGATAAATGAACCGTTGAATAATCACTACTTGGAGTATTATTATCATGTAAAGATATTTTAAGAAACTAATATAATTTATCAAAAAAATATATAATTTCAAGTCAAATCATATACTTTTATTTTATATTCAAACTTAACAACAAATCACTTTGCAATCTATTCATTAGATGGGCAATATAGTGCTAATTGTCCATACACATGTGAAATAGTGTTTGTATTTTAGATGTTTACTTTATTATATAAAATATTTATTGTATTTTTAAAATGTTTTGAATGTGACATGTTACTCCATTTCATTTTCAATATTTAAAGAATCTTAGTTACCTTTAAATTTAGATAAATTTTTATATATATTTTTAGTTAAATGATATTTCTATCTTTATAAAAGAGAAAAACTCATATCTATAATTTTCGAGATAATTTATTGAAATTGAATTAGAGGCATAGTGTTCCCGCTGCACTCAAGATCGATGCAGCCAAATGGTGCTCATCTCTTCACAGTGGCAGTGGCAGTGGCAGGTGGAGTAGTTTGTAGCAACCTCCAACATTTAAATTTTTCAAGATAAAAGAAAAACATCAAGGTTTTGAGCTAAGTTTGTGTGTAATTTAATTGGACGCAGCTTGGTAAATAATAAACATTTATATTTGGTTCTAATATTTATTAATCATTAAAAAATTAATAATAAGATTTATTATTATGTTGTAAATGTTTCTTGAAATTGAGATTGAAAGTAGATGTAAATTCTTTATGACCCATGAATAGATAAATGCTCCGGTAAGAAAGTAAAATAAGAGCCGTAGGGTAATGACTAAAATCCTGTTTGTTTTTATATTTAAGAGTAATTTTTAGAAAAATAAAAAATTATTATTTTACTTTAGATTAATGTTTTTGGTGTTTTTAGATAATTTTAATGGTGTTTTTAGATAATTTTAATGTACTAATATTAAAAATATTTTAAAAAAAATATTATTTTAATATAAATTTTTTAAATTTCTCTAAAAAATAACCACTAGTATACTTTTAATTAATAAGAGAATTTTCCAGCTGAATGTTATAAATCATTAAAATCGATGTACTGTTACTAGAATAGAGAGAATGTGTGTTGTTGAATCAGCTGCATGTATAATTTTCTTTGCAGTCAATCATTACATAAGTCCTTCCTTAACTTGAGAAAAAAGTTTGATAATTAGTGTTTTGAAGTATTGGATTACAACCCACATGCATAAAGATACATATTTCCTCAACTTTTTGGATAATTTTGAAATAATAACTTTGAGGTCAGATCTCGAGTGTGCAATCCATTATTGAAATGATGAATTCACAATTATATACAGAGCATTAACTTGGACAGAAATCTAAAAAGAAGATGGAGGAACATATCCATTTACTGTGATTTATGATAGGCCGGGTGCGACTGATTTTCGCTCAACAAACACCGGCTGTTAGGGCTAGCAAGAAAGATTAGGTGACGGCATTAAACATTCAAGATCCTCTAATGATGAGTTATACAGTCCATGTCAACTATGGATTGGCTATCAAGAACATGCATGCCATCGCTGCATTCTTGTGAAGGTTTTGATGGTGACACTGACTGTCCCCACTCCCGGTGGAGGCAAAAAAGGGTGGCCACAGCCGGCCGGCCACCATGATACTTCACTACTGATATGATTTGGCTAAAAATTTAGCCCCCATGGCCCTGCCCAGAATAAAAACAAAATTGAGCCCCATCATAGTCAGTGAAAACAACTACACCTAAGCCTTCGTCTTGCATGTGCTTATGTGCTTGCAGACGATGGGTCTGGCTTAAGTACAGGGAAGAGGTATCAAGGAGTTATTATACCACCATGCAAGTACTAGCCATCATGTTACCTATGTAAACAAAAAACAAAAAAAAAACTCGGTTGCTACATAACTAGCTTTTTACGTAATCATTTATATGTGTGGTGTTGAGAATTTTGATTTACTTATAGGGATTTAGAATTAATTTCTTGCTTATTAGGTTATATAATTTAAGGTGTTGTTACTTGCTCAACTGCGAAAACTGAATTTAAATATATGACTCTTAGACTATATGAAATATTGTGATTAGGTTTTTATCATAGGATTTGGGTCATTCATGAAGACAACAAATTTAATTATATTGTGATAAAAAAGTCAGATGTAATATTGTCTATAACCTAGTTTAACATGATCATACAGAAAACATAGAGATAAATAGATTTTTCATTAAAATAAAGTTAGAATAAAAAAATTGTAGAATTTTCTAAGATCAAATTTAAGGATTAATCGGGTGACATTCACAGTAAAGCAATTTGCAAGTAGAGCAAGTTGGGATGTATGATATTTACACACCAACATTAACGGAAATGTTGATACTTCTTGATTGATTCAAAGTTAATTTTCTAATTTCTAGGTTCCTGATTTTTCTATATAATTATTTTTTAAAATTAATATCTTACTATATTATTGGGATGTATTGTGTTGTGGGTTTGATCATAATTTTATAAGTAAAAGAAAAATTTAAAAGCATTGATAATGTGTTTTATAATAAAATAAATTTTAATCATAAACTCCGTATATTAGATGATATTTATGTAAAAATACTGATACATCGATAAATTTTATGATGTTGTTTTTCAAATATTAAGAGTATGATATATTATATTGACCCGAGTTAATTTGTCAAATCTAGAAATTGAGTTTTGAGATTGTGATAACCTTGTAAAAAAAAATTATGAAGGTTAATTCCTAATCAATCAAATTTAAAAAAAAACTAAAAAAATAACACTAAATTTTTAAAAGAACAAACAAACTACTCTAATCAACCCGAGTTAACCTGTCAAACTTGCAATCTGAGTCATGAGATCAAAATAACTGTATAGAAAATGAATCTAAATAAATTATAAAGTTTAATTTTCAACTAATTCGATGTTGAATGATGAAATAAAAAAATCAATTGAAACGGAAGCAAAAACAACCAAGTCAGTTCAAGCTAACATATTAAATCTATAACATGAGTTATAAGATCAAGATTACTTCATAAAAAACAAATGAAAAATTATAAAACTCTATTTTCAATAGATCCAATGTTAAAATATAAAATTAAGAGAAAAAAATAAATATATAAGACTATGATAACTCTAGAAGAAAATTATGAAAAAAAATTATGAAGCCCAATTTTTTTTTTAAAAAACTAAATAAAAAGAATTGTGTTGTTGAAGAATGAAATTGACAAAAAAAATAACTTAAAAAACAAACAAGCTCAACTCTGTTCAACTTGCCAAATATATAATTAGAGCCACGAGATCAAGATAATTACATAAAAAGCAAATAAAAATAATTATAAAGCCTAGTTTCCAACTAATCTTGTGTTGAATTATAAAATAAGAAAATCAATTAAAAAACAATAAAAAAATAACTTGAATCAATCCGAATTAACCTCTTAAATAAATGACTTGGGTTATGAAATTAAAATAAATTTATAAAAAATAAATTGTAAAAAATTTATGAAGCTTCACTTCCACCAAATCAAGTATTGAATATTGAAATTGATTAAAAAACTTAAATATATGAGATTGATATATAACCTATTATTCAGGAAAAAAAAAGTATTGCAATGCAAAATTCTCAAAACAATTAAATATTAAAAAATAAAAAAAAAATTAAGCTATTAAAAGATTAAATTAAAAAATATATATATTATAAATAGTATTTTGTGGGGACACAATGATTTAGTCCCACCCTTTTAATATATATATATATATATATATAGAGGGGTGTTTTAATCATTATTTCTTAAAAAGGGTGACAAAAGTGGCAAAGTATGAGAAACAAGCTGGGCTTCAGCTTTTTGCTGGAACCAAGATGAAGGACAATAAGAACAAACAGAATGCAGGAATACAAGCTTAACTTCCACTTTTTGAGAAATCAAGCAAGACAACGAATATATACTATGAATTGAATATATTTTTTAAAAAAGAATAATGTCTGCAAAACACATCCATGAATCATAAAATCATCCATGCTTGTCTTGTTTTTGAAGATTTACTCCTATCGGTCCTGTCCTCCTAGGATGCCTCCCCTCTCTCTCTAAGGATAAATTAAACAGATGGAATCAGAATCTAATTCAGGTAAACAATGTCTGTCAGTTTCTTCTTTAGTTTCATTACTTTAGCATTTGTCCCCAGTCTCGCCCGCAGTGGGTGTTTATTCCTTCATGGAATAATTATATATATATATATATGTAATAATATAAATTATATTTTTAAAGTTTTATTTAATAACTTAATATTTTTTAGTTAAACTGATTCTTCAAAATGTACGGTGGAAACTTAAAAAACATTCACAAGTGCAGTTCCTAAAGTTCAAAAGAAAGATTATTATTGTAATATCAATTATTTTTAATGTATTTTTTGCTTAAAATTTATTAAAAAAATATTTTTTATTAAAAAAATTATTTTTGATATTATCATATGAAAATAAAAAACAACTAATTTAAAAATAAAAATAAAACTTTTTCAAAAATATTTTCGTAATGAAAAACAAGCAGTTATCAGAATGCCACCTGTTTCGGAGTACTTTTGGTCCTGTTGGCATCCGGTGACCAATCACAAGTCACAACGCCAGAGGCTTGCGCCTGCACACAGGAGGGGTACGTCTGTATTTTGACTGTCGAAGCAAAGCGAAGAAAAGGAACAAAATAAAAGTCTGAATAATATTGAAATCCTAAATGGGGCCCATTGTAATTAGCTAAAACCAATTACCAAAGCCGAAAGAGGAGCGGAGACAGAGGACCCTTCTGGGCCCCCCAGTGTTCGCCACTTTATCAGAAAAGTCATCATTCATTGAATTAATTTTTCATAATCAATATGTTTGTTTAATAATTTAATACGATTTCTTTTTGTGTTGAGAATCAATGCATAACATTAACATTAATACATAAATAAATAAATAAATAAAGTGATGCTTTTGTTACACATCACATCACGAAAAACGATTATTATAATAATTTTTTCACTTTAATTTTTTTAATTAATCTTTATTTTATTTTCCTCTTTAATATTTAATTTAATAAAAACTAATCGTTATAATTTATATTCTTCTACAACCTAAAAAAGTATCACCTTATACATATACTATTTATTATAATAATATTTTTTTATTTTAATTTTTTGAGATTAATATTATTTTTTTATTTTTTAATATTTAGTTTTTTTTTGAGATTATACTTCATAATTTCTTATGTTTTCCAAGCTAAAAGAGTTGATATTTTCACTGTGTGCCTGCTCGTAAAATAATATTATTTGTTAAAATAATTTTTTTATTTTTTTTATATTAATATTTTTTTATTTTATCTTTTAATATTTTATTTATTAAATATTAAACTTTATAATTTGTTGTGTTTTGCAAGCTAAATTACAATAGGTTTTTTTTTTACTCTGTGTTTTCTTTTTATCTTATTTTATGATTTAACATTTAATATATTATAGATTATACTTCTTAATTTATCATGTTTTTCTTTCTATATGGTTATTCTATTATTATAAACTTGTGTTGCAGGTCTTATGAGCTGACTCAAGTTTTTTATTTTCTTTTTAATTTTAGCTTTCAATATTGAGTTAGTTAGGAATTAGGCTTCATGATTGTTTTGGTTTATTTTCGATGAATTTATCCTGATTTCATAATCTAAATCATGAGTTTTGTAGGTTAACTAAGATTATTTTATTGTGTTTTTTTTATATTGATTTTTTTAATTTTATCCTTAAATAATGTATGTAATTGATAATTAAACTTTATAATCTGTTTTGATTTGCTTTTTATGAAGTTATCCTAATCCCTTGACCTGAATCATAAGTTTTGCTAGTTAGCTTATGTTAACTCGGGTTTGATTTTTTATTTATTTTTTATAAGGTTATCTTAGTCTCTTGACTTAAATCATGGATTTGACAAGTAAATTCTTATTGACTTGGGTTTTTTTTTTATTTTTTTTTAACTTCATCCTTTAATATTGGATTGATTGAGAATTGATGATACAATTTAGGCAATGTCAAATTTAGATTTTGATGTAAAACATGCAGCTATCCAGTTTTACAATAGCAGTTATAATTATCAATCCGATCGTTAGATCGGGCTAAAATTTTACGTGGAGCCTCTTGACATTTTGTCCTACCTTGAGTTAAAAGTTCAAATCAATCAGAGTTCGAAAAAACATCACAATACTGGTCAACAGAGACTATATAAATTTTATTATTTACTTTTTTTTAATTTTTGGACTTCATATTTGACAATACTTTTTTTCTGAAAAGGATATGACAGCTTTTTTTGGGAATCTCCTAGCTTTACAAGGATTTTTAATGGGCTGCAATATAGTTTTCAAGTATGGTAAGGATTCATAAATATTTCAAAATCTTTTTCTTATAAGGATTGCTTATTCATCCTAGGTACAACAAGAAAAAAAGACTTCAAAATTAAATTTCACCTTCAAATCAAATTTTCTAATTTATTTAGAACTTTTTAGAGATGACAAATCTAATTCTAATACATTTAGGATAATAATTTTTGGATTTTTATTATTTTTTAATTTTGGGGTTATTATTACTTATTTAGGTCAATTATAAGTGGCCTTTATATAAGTCCACCTCATGGGGGTCTATTATGGTTTATTTAAGTCAAAAGTTAGTATAAATAAAGGTATAATCAGATATGTAAGCTAGACAATTCAAATTAATAAAACTTCTTGTTTGTCATATTTTTTATATGTGTTAATAGGATAATCTCTCTTCTATGGTTCTCTAAATAATTGAAAACAACTTATCAAAAAACAACTACCTTTATGATGTCATCCTTATACCTTTCATTCATGAATCAATATTAGTTGGGTGGAGGTTTTTTGTTTCCAATAGTGTTGGTACTTAGGTACAAGTTATCTTTGTATCATATTCTATCAAACCTGATTTACTTGACTTTTCGAGAATTGATGTCTTTACACATAGGGTGCGTAATCACAAGGTTCACATCAATTGGACTTCATAATTTTCTTCCATTAACTTTCTATAGGGTTATCATGGTCTCATGACCTAGATCATAGGCTTAACAAGTTAACTGAGGTTGACTTGAGTAATTTTTTTTTGTTTTTTTAAAATTGATTTTGTTTTCGATTTTATCATTTAACATTGAATTGATTGAGAATTTTGCATCATAATTTATTTAAATTTATTTTATATGAAGTTATCATGGTTCAATGACCTAGGTTATGGATTCAACATGTTTACTTAGGTTAACTCAGATCAATCAAATATGTTGTCATCTCTATATTTTTTTTATATGGATATTGTCTTGTGTTTTTTTTTTGAAGTCAAACTATACTTTTACCGGTCTTTTGATTTTTTTTTTATCATCAAATCGACTATATCATATTAGGTCAGCTCCTACTCAATTTATTTTTTTACTAGAAAAAACATTAGCAACACTTAAATATTTTTTTTACTTTAAAAAAATTGACCTAACCTACAACATAGTATGGACCAATAATTTAGTACTATACTATTTTGGAATGTTGAAAAGTTGTTAGAGGAATGGGTTACGATACCATAGTGTATTAGTTGCAACAGTATTATAACTAGACAGTTGTCCCACGCACAACTAAGATGGATTATTTACAATGTAGTTATTGTTAGTGCTTGTTACAACATTAAAAACAACCCGAGACCATGTAATTAAGAAGAATATGCATGAAAAATATAATTTTTTAGCAATGTTTCTTATTTAATTAAGATTGAAGTAAATTATTTTCAGGGTAACATCTTGTATGTATGTATGTATGTATGTATGTATGTATGTATGTATGTATGTATGTATGTATGTATGTATGTATTAAGTTGATGATATATTAGACCAACCCAAGTCAACCTATATTAGTTGTCAAATTTACAATTCAAGTCATGGGCTTAGCCACAATATGCTAACCCGATTGGTAGCTGTTTATTTTTTTTCTTTTCCTTTATCTCTCCCATAACAATTTTTGTTGATTTTAGGTTAGATGAAATTTGAAACTAAATTGAAAAGTTATTATAAAAATAGTAATTAAATTAAAAGAATAAGAGTTTGGTAGAATGAAAATTAAGACTCAATTGAAAAGTTATTATAAGTTCAGGGACTAAATTGAATAAAAAAAGAAGAAGCTTTGGTATGTGTATCCCATATACTAGCATGTTGGAGGAGCCATTACCTTTAAGCAATGTATATGGGCTCCTCCAACCTTACCAAACTAACTTCTTTAGAGTATGTTTGGTATTATGGTAGTTTTTATGGTTGTAGTTTGAAAAAAATTATTTTATAAAAAGTATTTTTGGTTGATGTTGATTTAATATATGAATATTTAGTTAAAACTATGATTGAAATTGAAGTTGAACAAAAAGTAATTTAATGTATTTAGTTAATAATGCTTTTGAAATTGAGGTTATAAAATAGCTTTAAAAAATATATATTAATATTAATAGTTTTTAATTTAAATATTATAGATTTAACTATTGCTATTACATCATGAAATAAATAATACTTTATATAAAATATTTTTTATAGTTCCATTAAACTATCTACAATTCCATCATGTATGAAATACATTCGACAAGCACTGTAATTTTTTTATTTCTTAAGCATGTAATAATATCATGTAAAATATAATCAAGAAAGAAATTGAGATTGCAATCAAATTTTATGAATGTTACGTCATCAAGCGATCTCTAACTGAAAATTAAGACTCAATTGAAAAGTTATTATAAGTTTAGGAACTAAATTGAATAAAAAAAAAAGAAGAAGGCTTTGGTATGTGTATCCTATATGCTAACATGTTGGAGGAGCCATTACCTTTGAGCAATGTATATCGGCTCCTCTAACGTCACCAAGCCAACTTCTTTAGAGTATGCTTGGTATTATGGTAGCTTTTGTAGTTCCAGTTTGAAAAAAATTGTTTTATAAAAAGTACTTTTGGTTGAGGTTGATTTAATATATATATATTTAGTTAAAACTGTGATTGAAATTGAGGTTGAACAAAAAATAATTTAATGTATTTAGTTAAGAATGCTTTTAAAATTGAGATTATAAAATAGCTTTAAAAAATATATATTAATATTGATAGTTTTTAATTTAAATATTATAGATTTAACTATTGTTATTACATCATGAAATAAATAATACTTTATATAAAATATTTTTTTATAGTTCCATTAAACTATCTACATTTCCATCATATATGAAAAACATTCGACTATCACTATAATTTTCTTATTTCTTAAGCGTGTAATAACATCAAGTAAAATATAATCAAGAAAGAAATTCAGATTGCGATCAAATTCTATAAATACTACATCATCAAGCAATCTCTAACTAATTTATATAGTGTCATTGAATAATGTTAAACATTAATTTTTTAAATAAAATACAATTAAAAAATAATTTTTTATTTTACTGGGTCAGATACAGTTCAATGTGTTTTGAGCTTTAGATCGGACCTGGTTCGACAGAAACAATGAAGCATGCTTTATTATTTAGTGAACTTCATATAAAAAGCAACAATGAACTGCTTTCCTTCCCCCGCCTTTCAAACGTAAATTATTGTGGGATTTATAAACAATAAACTGTTTTTTTTTCATTACCAAACATGTTGCATTTGTGTTTTAAGCAAAATGTAAATGTAACCTCCTAAACAAATGCTACCTTAATGTCATTAAAACCGTGGTAAGATGGGTTTTTATAAAGGTGACGTGTGTAATTGAAGGCTTTAGTGTGTGCATCTCATATGATCAAATTTTCTTTTCTAGTTTCTTCTCTTTTCTTGATTGTTGCACTTGTTTACTCTTCGTTATAGAAAAGAATTTTCTTTTTAACCTAAGTTCAATCTTATTCCCTTTATTTCCAATTATATGTTAAATAAAAATTTAAAATAATTTTTGCAAATATGTTCGATTGTTTCTTTGACAATAAGATAACATAATAATAAGCTATTGTGAAGCCAATTCTAAAAAGAAATATGAAAAAACTGAATTGAAAAGAAAAGAAAAGATATGAAAAAAGATGCAATGAATTCATATGGAATGGCCGAATCCAGGTAGATATATATTCTTTTTCTTCACACCTATAATCACACCACGAGTGACATATTATAACCTGTTTGTTTTTAATGTTTTGAAAATGCTTTTTTTTTATTATTATTTTGATGTATTAACATTAAAAATAAATCTTAAAAATAAAAAAAATATTATTTTAATATATTTTTAAACAAACATCTACCATTTAAAAACCAAACAAACAGGCGTGGCAACTGGCAACCATAAACTGAGAATAAGCTGGGCTTAAGTAGAAGTCAGATTCCAAGATCGAAGACACCAAGCCCAAGGGCGTTCCTGAACTGAACCCTGAGGGTGACCCAGCAGGTAAAAACACCCTCAAACAGGAGGTAATGATAGCAGTAATTTATTTATTTTAGTCCGAGGCATTTTCTTGACATGTTGCCTTATTTGTAATCATGCAAGCAACCAATCATCATTTCCCTAGCTGTTGACTGGTTTGTCATCATGAACGGCTCATTATGAACACAGATGATGTCAAATTCATTCTGCCATTAACAATAAGCCCCTCCTGGAAGCAGCAAGTTTAATTTGCTGTTGAGGGTGATTCCCTTTTTGTTAATTTCACAGCAACTCTATCCAAAGGAGGTGAAGAGAACCACCATAGAATCGAAAAGCAGGACCAAAAGCACCTGATTCCACATTCTTTATTTCTTGTTAACATATGCAAAGCAATTACGGTCTGGAAGTACAAATACATGAGGGCCTTCTTGATAATGTCCGGAAGGTGTTCTGTTGATCTTTTTTTCTCTCTCTCAAGGATAAGAAACTCATGTCTCAAAAACAAAGAGGATGAGCATGGCCAAACGCCTGAAATATGCAGAGTATAATTTGACCTCAGCACTTCAGCCCCCGAAATTATTGGAATGAAAAGCAGCCTTCTCTTTAAACCCCCACATAACAAACTATCCGTTGAAATGAATCTCAGGAGGACAAACCTTCAATGGAATAACTAAACTTCAAGCAGCTTTTGGAATTTTGTCTGGCATCAGATTATTGGGAAGAATAAGCTCTGGAGGTGTTTCCCGAACAGCTCCCAGCATTGAATCATATTCTTCATCACGGTGAGCGAATTTCTTGCAGAGCACCTTCTCAAACTCAATTTCATCAAAGCCCTTGGCATTTTCTGCTGCGTGAACTTGTGCCAAATTGGCATAATTTAATGCTGATTGGGAGATGAAGGCCATCTCTTCTTCTGTGAGCTTCCTCAGGAACTTAGCTGGATTGCCTCCCCACACCTGAAAGCAAAGAGATCACTTGACCAGTAATCAACATCTCATCTAAGCGATATAATGAATAAAAGAGCACAATAAGAATCACATATAATGAGGTATTTTTGGGTCTAATCCACAGGCAACCACTCCACATGACTAAACAATATGTGTACAATGGCCACATCAACATAATATCACTAATAAAGAAGTCCAAGCCGAAGTAGCTGCATGGAAGGTTCTTCAAAATATTTAAGTATTTTGAAACATTCAGCTGAGAAGCATTTGCATATGTGACCCACGAAACACAAGAAATAGGGATAAAACAAAGCTGATTACTCACCAGAGCAACCAAAAGATTAGAAATTTATCTTACTAGAAAAACATGCTAGTTGTTTCTATCTCCCACTAGATACCATTTATGCCAAGAAATTAGAAAACTTCATAATCAATAAAACCAAAATAATGATTGCCATTGTCAACCTGAAGGTTTCAAAGTGACAATTCACCATACAGACAATACAATTAAACATCAAATGACAAGGAACTCAAATTTTGTATTGCTTAGCCATACTTTATGTCAAGCATAAATCCCATAGAAACAGGAATTGAAATTTGATTGGATAAGAGTTTGCAGGCTTTAGGGGAGAAAATCAAGAAAATCAATGAGAATTCACAAACCTCTCCAGAGGGAATCCTGGTATTCTGCCTCACAAGAGCTCCAGCAGCAACCATGGCATGTTTCTCAACACATACCCCATCTAGCAGGGTTGCACCCGTACCAACAAATGATTCGTCCTCAACAGTGCATCCATGTAAAACAGCACTATGACCTGTCCATTTGAAGTTTGTGATCATAAACCAAGATCCTTGATTGAGATGCCCTTAGCAGGACTATGATATTTACATTCAGAATGCGACCGAGCATGACTTACCAACAGAAACATTATCCCCAATAATGGTTGGTAAAACCTTTCCACTTAAGTTAGACTTTGCAACATGAACAAGAGAATTATCTTGTATATTGGTTCCAGACCCAACACTGATGCTGTTAACATCACCTGCACGGATGGAGCCATGGTTGGACAAAAATCAGCAATATATGATACACACAAGCAGACCACGCTCTTCCGTGAACCTGAGGTTATTCATTTATATCTCAAGACCTAAATATGCAATCATTTAAACTACAGCATCTTGTTGAGTTAACCCCCCATATCAAGCTTTAACTTTCTAAATTCAAGTGGTTAATACCCTTTGGAACGAAGCTATCACTTCTAACTTGGCGTCATTATATCTAAAAACAACATAATCAAATATCCATGAGAAGTGAAATAAGGACGGAAAACGCGGGGTGGGGGGGGTGGGGATTTCTATTGTTAGGCAAAAAATAAGTTGTCCATCTTACCTCTCAAAACACAGCCGTACCAAATGGAAGAACCTCTTCCCACATGAACATTGCCAGTTATAGATGCACTAGGGGCTACAAACGCATCCTTTTCAACAACAGGAGCTTTATCAAATACATTCATGAGCGTCCGATGCCTAGATACTATATAATCAAAGAATACAGATTACAAACCATAAACCCCTTTCTGAATCTACTATATGTAAAAATAAATAAATAAATAAATAAATAAATAAACAAACAAACAAATCGCTCTAATATAGACTGAAAGTATAAATGTAACAAACTGAATCATACTCACGCTGTTCTTGGAAGTAGTAGTTGCCTTGAAGCCGGCAACCGAGGCGATCAAGTGCTTGACCGGTTTCACGGATCCAAAATCCGACGCTGTAGATTGCTCTCCCTAATGTCCCCATCTAATATTCTGCCTAATCAGATTTTGATTTATTTTCTTCAATTGAAAGAAATATTATTATTATTATTATTATTATTATGATTATAGCAAAGAAGAAGTGGGGAAAGACATGAGAACAATTGTAGAGACCGAGAAATGCGAGGAGGCGGAGTAGTAGATACCGATTACCTTTCAAAACGCTGTGCAAAAGAGTCCCTGCGTGTGCACTCCACGAGTGCCATCTTGTCTCCCAATCACTTTTTTTTTTTTTTACTTTCCGGGGTCTTGCCACGTGTTGCATTTTGCTGGGTAGTTAAGGCTTTAAGAATGCACACGACATCGTTTTTGTTTAACACGCCTATAATTTATTTTATGTTTATTTTTATCCTATCTCTTACAATGTGAACACAGCTTCTTGTTTGTTTAATATAGACTCATGATTTTTGTTTTTAAAAATAAAAATTAGAGAGACTAAGAGCTAAGTCTTTCATTGCAAGCACAAATATTTACTTGCAAAGCTAGTTATAACATTGTGTTATCAATAAATTATTTTATTCGAACTCTAAACAATTAAATTGTTGTAATAATCAAGCTAGCTGTCGCAATGATAATACGGTTTACTATTTTAAAATTGGATATTGTTCCTCATTACTTCCAAATAAAACAAATATAGATTTCAAAAGTAAACATTAAATAAAAATATATTAAAAAAGAATGTAGAAGTATAATAGCTATTATTTTATAAAATATTTTTTTATTTAAAAATATATTAAAATATTTTTTATACAAAGATTTAACATGATTTAGCCTTTCTAATTAATAACTTATTTTGAATGACTTCTCTAGCAACTTTTATAACTATACTTAAAATACATAAATACTTTACAAGATAGATATGATTCAGGTTTCTTTAGAATTGTAGTTATAATTCAGGATTGTTTAGAATTGTAGTTATGATTAATTTTTAAAGTATTTTTTATATTTAAATATATTAAAAGAATATTTTTTTAATTTTAAAATTAACTAATCAAAATAATTTAAAATATATAAAAATTTTATTTTTTAAAAAAAATTCAAGTTAACCATCGTTTTTAAACAAGCTAAAGGCTATATAAAACCAATATCCATCTCTATCCGAAAGTATTGGTGGTTTATTAATTTATCTTTAATGTTTTGAAATATTCGATTCACCATTATGCTAGTTGCATGATATTTTATAGATTGAAATTGTTTCATTTAAATTTAATTTTCTAAAAAATATATATAGTACTAATTAGAACTCTAATAGCTAAATTAAATTTAATTAAAATTTATAAACTCAAAGTAAAATACTTAAATTTGCAATTAAATTAAAACAATTTTTTAGCATATATATTAAGCATATAATAAAATATTCAAAATTATAATGTAATCAAACAAGATCGTAATATGTATGCAAACACATTATATTTAAAACATAAAATACTAAACTAAAATCACCGTAAATATAATAAACTTGCTTGTTAAAGTATTAAACAAAAACAATATAAATATTCAAAGGATTAGACCCTCTATTTTAAAACTAAAAAGCCCATATCTTATGATAATCAAGAATTTATTGGGATCAATTTTTTATTTATGTTTAATATTTTTTTAAAGTTGATGTTTCATATTAAAATTTTCAGCAAAATCTCAATCCTAAAGGTGAGTGAATGGATACCAATTTTTATTTGGAATCAAAATGCGCATTAACCATATTTTTGAAAACAAACTTGTAACAAGAGCAGTATTGGCTTGTATGGGAGAGTGCTTTCTTGTGAAGATATAGCCGCTAAAAGCTGGCAAACCACCATGAATATGAAAGAAAGGGACTGATTCAAATGACTCTTTTAACTTTGAGAGATTTCATTTGTTAACAGACAGCACTCCTTAATGTGCTGCTGAATTTCTTGGACCTTTTTTATGGAGACAAAGTGCCCATTTCTGGCAGGGATTCTCAGGTAAAAGCTTAATAAAATGGCAATCCTTGGCTTCGTAAATGCTTATTTTTTCTTATACCCTTACCTTTTTGAGGCACTTGTACAACCATTGTCCAGGGATGATTGCTGCATGATTATCAAGCAGTTCTTCTGGATCATCTTTTATGAAACCAATACACACAACAGACATTGTGTACAGAAATTGGTGTTCTTTCATGTTATAATCAAGCAAAATAAAGCAATGTATTTGGACGGGCTAATCCATTGGGGGCAGAAGATCTGAACTTCAAGTAGAATTAGCATCCATAGCAGCGGCACCTTAATATGGCACTTGAGTATGCGGCTAAGGACTTTCAAAAACCAGCTTCACTGCACGTACTTACTATTGCCAGAGCTCTTCCTGTACATGCTAATGAACTTGGCCACAAATTCTGCAGAACAAGTGCAAGATCAGGCTATGAACTATCTAAGTGCTTAGAGCATATATTTTCATTTGGATATGGAGGTGTAAACGATGCTAAGCATCTACTTCGATGAATAGCACAATCTTTTTGCGTGTATACCTAGCAATGATTGTTCTGTTAGATTGGTTTGTCCATTTTACCTTCCAATTTGAGCAGAGCAGTTGTTCCTGTAGGGAGCCTCTTATCCTATAAACAATAGCTGCTTTTTGTTCAGTTTGTTGACAAGACCGTACTACAAAGTTGGACTTCGTCTTGGTGCACCAAAGCAAGCCTGACGACACCACTCCACTTGGCTGGAAACTAAAGGATAAAGGAGAAGAAAAGGGGTAAAAGAGAACTTACATAATAAGCATGCCAATAGTAAAGCTCCCGTTTTGAATTAGCCTCCACCCCCTTCAAGAATAGCTCTACCAATTTCTGTCAGTTGGAAATGCAGCTCTATCGGAATCGTTTACTTGTTGTAAAAGAAAAATATTGGTAGTAATCATGAAATGAAAGCTGAGAGATATCAAATGCATCACCAGGAGAATGAGTTTGGGGTGAACAAAATCCACGAGAAGCTTTTGAAACTTTCCCCGTACAGAAAATACCCTGTGAAATCCGTAAATGAAAGACGTGATCTTTAGTGTTTTATCAGGAAAAACCGAGTAGGGTAATATCTGATTGCTACCCAGTTAGATTTTCATCCAAAACAATTCTTCCATACACCTACGGTGATTGTCCTCACCATTTTCAAATAAGAAAGGAAAATAGAACAAAAGAAAAGAAGACGTACTGATTAGGTGAGGGATCGTTCAGGATTTCTGTTGCAAGTTCAACCAAAACCTCTTCCCATCCAAATGGAATTGGCTGATCATCAGAAAAAGGATAGCTGCAGAAGAAGATAGCCATAAAAAATTGTTATTGGTAGTTACTAATTATCACTGCCATCTTTTGATCCATATTTATTGGAGGTTGAGTATGTCCATTTGTTCAAATCCTTACTTGTGTGCTTTGCAGGCTTCAAGAGCCATGATTGCTTTTCTCAGGTTCTGCTTCGATTTGGCAGCGATCTTAGAAGCAAAGTTCTTTGGTAGATCAAACTCTTCTTTCCTTGCAATTTGGATGAGAACTTCCATGATCTGGGAAAGAAGTTGAATCAATAAATGAGAGTTAAGATAGATTTTTCATTAAGGTCTAATTTGAGCAAGACTAATTCAAGAGGACCAAGGTCACATTTCAAGTATTGATCAAGGCCATGAATATGGGGGCTTAAAAATCTTAGTTTTAAACTTTGCACTGTATTTATATACCATTATTTCGTCCAAGCAGTGAATACACTAATTCTAATGGGAACATTCTTACCTCGTGGGTTACTGGAGCATCGACTTGTAAGACTTTGCAGCTATTTTTTACGGTTTCTAGGGTGTCTGAATCATCTTCACAGCAGAGTATGAGCTTACAAGAATCTGTGTAACAGTCCATGATCCATTTTATCAAATGCTGTATGTTCTCTGGTGCTTTGTCAACCTCATAAAGAATTAATACTGAAATAAAGAACATTTAAGTGTTAGATTCAAGTGAATGAGTGGAACGGTTCATCAGGAAGGCAATCATGCTCATGTTTAAAGAGTTCACCTTTATAGTCTTGCTTAAAATTGGCCTCTCTAACTTCAGGGTTAATAGCATAAGTATTGCTTATTTCCTTCACTAAACCCATTAATGCATATTTAGCATTTGGTTCCGAATTTACATTGATCTCTACATGGTGAGCACTGGATGCCATTGAAATTGCTACTTGTGCTGTTGCCCTTTGTTCCTGTTTCACAAGAAAGTGTAAAACATTGGATCCCAAAGTTCTCCAAAAGTTGAAAAGAAGTTAAATATAACCGATGAATCTTCAATATTCGCCAACGCTTTTTTTTAAATTTAAATAATAATAAAGAGATATGGAGCTTTTAAAAAATATCAGTTCTGCTGATATCTCGAAGACTTCAAGAAGATGAGATGACAAATCTGTAAGAATACTCGTATACCTGAACCTGGAAATATCTTAAATCATGTGTTTTCTGCAAGAAAAAAGTGAATTAAGTTATCTTAAGCATCCAAAAGTACTGCTCAAGAGAGAAAGATCATCAATGTTATTGCATCTGATAACCAAGGACATACATTCCAACATGCATCACCAAATATTTCGCCAATCAGAGCCAGTGCTAGCGCTTTTTTACCAGAACCGGGAGGTCCTTTCAACAAAATGTGAGGAATTCTGTCATGTGATACCTATGGTTATACATGGAGTGTGTCAATAAGGCCTGCTGGCAGAAGAGACTAGGAACATTGAATGACATGAAATAGTTGATAAAGCAGTTTGCAGAAGCCTAAGTATTTATCTAGAGTTGAGCAGATAAGAGGAAAAAATTGTTACTCAATCTTGAAATAGCTTACTAGTTGACTGAGAATTTGAGCTTCATGTTTGTGGCATGTAAATCCATTAAATGAATCAGGTTGATGCTTATCGGCCCAAAACCGTCTCAAGCTCTCAACCACAAACGCCTTCTCAATGAATGATGTTTCATCAAAACGTTTTTTTTCAGGTGATTTTGAGGTCTTGCACGGCCCCTTCCTCACACATGAAAACCAAGCTTCTGATTGCTTCTTCTTTCTATTTGCTGTGAACTTTTTCAAGCTTCCACTTGTTCTACCTCTTGCATCACTCATCTTACTATCGTCACTGGTAAGCTTGCTACTACTCCGCCTACTTGCTGAAGAGGCGGAAGTCATAGTCATTCGTGAACCAGAAGTTGTTGTCGAAGTTCTCCGTGGGTTATGATTGATATTAGCATTTGCTTTATTACGCTGAAGAAGAGCAGAATCCATGTGGGGAAACATTGTGGGTCTTGGGTACAAACTGGTTACGTTGTTGTCCTTTACTATGGCATTCTTCTGCATCGCCAAGGCTGTCTGGTCGACAGAGAAGAAGATATCACTAGGTGGAATAGATTCCGTGCTTTCAAAATTCGGAGCATTAAGCACAGAACCTTTAGAAAGCTTGATGTTAGCAACTATCTCATTCAGTTCAGCAACAGAAGGTGCTTTTGTATGAGAAACTTCCCTTTCCCTTTGTCTACGGATCATACTCCTTGACAAAGGCGATGGGCTTCTTCCCCCCTTTTGCTCTTTATGACCATAGCTGTTTTCCTGTTCCTTACCCCAGGTCCTTTGTCTTGGTGCAGTTGTCATTCTACGACTAGCGTTTAGTCTCTCGCTTAATCTAGTGTCTTCGTCAAATTGCAGGTGAGCGCTCCTTTCTTCTCTAGTAGGCGTTCTTTGATTTTTCCTCCGGGGTTTATAAGGAGAAATTTGTCTTCCCTGCTCTGGTTTTGACATGGGACTAACACTGCTCTTACTGAATTTGGGTGAAACAGCACCACGATCCTCTCTTTTTACCTTGTACGGAGAAGCTTGTCTTCTCTGGTCTGGTTTTGTCAAGGGACTAACATTTCTCTGGCTGGATTCTGGTGAAACAGCACCACCCTCATCTCTCTGTTCCTTAAAAGGAGAAACTTGTCTTCCGGACTCTGTTCTCAACATGGGATTGGCATTTCTCTGATTTGGCATAGGTTCAGCGCCATCATCGTCTCTTTGTGTCTTGTAGGGTGACTTGCTACTGTGCCTCCTTCGAGGCGGACTGGAAGCAGACTCCTTTGTAGAATAATCAACATATCTTGAAGAATGTCTCCTGCTGTTCTTCAAGGGGCCGATGTTTCTTGGTAAATCCAACTGAGTTGGACTCCCAGAACCTAAAGCTTCATTTTTGTTATTTCGATCACGCATTGGACTGTCTTGCCAATCAGTTTCTGTATCTGATGGCTCGTAACCGCTTCGCCTTTGCTTCAGGGCATTAACAAGTTGAGGATGAGGGGCTCTATATCGAGTCGAACCATTCTCCATTGAGCCCAGTATTCGGGTAAGAATTCACGAGCTTTCAGATATAGAAAAAAAAAAAAAAAGAGGAGAAAATGTCTTTCTCGCAAATAGCCTTGGTAAAGTGTAGGAATCAAGAGAAGTGTGAGATTCCTAAGAACAAGAAGAATTTCGATGCTGAGGTAAATAAAAAGGTATGGAATCTAAGGAGGAGACTGAAACTAAGGAATGCAGAAAGATGCTTCAGTTTAAAATACGATGATTGCAAAGCTGAAATATCGGTAACGACAATGCTTGGTGGCGTTCTGTTTCAGGTTTTTTCCAGCAATTTACACCCTGGGATCTTTTGCTTTGCTTCCTGTGAAATCTAAGCTTGCCAACCAGCATGTTTTGCTCTTTTGTCCTCTTTATCTTTTGTTATCTCAGTCTATGGCTGGCTGCTGGACGAGAAGAATTATGGATCCCTGGAAGGAGCGTGGACTCGAGCTGCCAAAATAGCAGAATTTTCTTTGTCTAGAGTAGGAAACAAATTCAAATCCATTTCAATTCTGCAACTTCCACCCTTCGCTTATTTCACATGCTCTTTTAGGATTTCCTTAAGAATGCAAAAACATTTTGCTAATTGACCTAGTTTGTACTTCGAAATACTTCAACTTAAAACACCATCATTCAAAACTAAAGAAAACATGAGGAAATGTTTCTAAACCTGGACGTTTTTGGATATAGGGTTGTGTCACAATGGAGAATCTGAATGAGACTGATAATATGTCGACACATATTCTCTATTTTCTGATGAATCTCCATCAGGTTAATTCTGCTGGGATTAATTGATGAAAGTGATGAAAGTTATCTTTGGTTTTATCTGCACAAACTTAACCCTTTAATGTCACATCAATTTGGATAATACTCCTTAACTAACCATAATTACCTGTCAGAATTCTGGCATTGGGAAACTGTACAATGCACTTCACTATCAGATGCATTAACCAAATGGCTTTTTTTTTTTGCTGTCTCATCTTCACTCCTATCCCTAGAAACTAGGTAAAGCAAAGAGTGATTTTGTTTTATCCCTCGAGTTATCAGAGCATACACTGTGTTGTAGCTGGTGATAAATGGGAATCCAATGTTTCTGGTTTTTGCCACAACATATTTATGATGTTTAAGCATGATTTGAATTATCAACGATTTTTTCTAGGCCATAGGATCCCACCCATTTACTTGCAGGAGAAAACAATTAAAGAGTAGCTTAAGTAACAGCTTGCTCGAACATGTTATGGTATTGACTCTGTTTGTTATCCAAACCAGCCAGTAAAAACCAAGTCCGATGAACTTCACACATAAAGTCAGCTTTAATCAGGAACTTTGATTAATGAAAGTATAATTACATTACAAGTACTAGCTTGAAGCAGATGTTAGAACTGGGGCTGCAAAATTTGTTGCTTTTACAATGTCTGCAGGGAGGCTTCAGGTTTTAGAGATGACAACCAATCCATTAAGGATTTATTAACAAGCTCTGGAACTTCATCGTGCGGGCAGTGACCAGCCTTTAAGTTTACAAGAGTTGTATTTGGGTAGAACTCTTTGATTCGATTGGCCTTTGCAGGACCTACCCATGGGTCTAAGTCACCCCAGAGCAATAGCAGTGGGCATCTAAGTTCACTCAATGCACTGTTTAACGTGTACTTGCTTTGATTCAGCATGAATCGAGTCATCAATCTGAAGAAAGAAGAACGTTGATAGTAGTTGAGAAAATAGTCAGAGCAATTTTAAGTTAAAATCAAGCATTGGCTCCGGCATCTATAGGACTTGTCTTGCAAATGTAATTGCTAATAGTCAGCAAGGAAATGTTTTTAAAATATAATTTCGAAACCAAAGTGGATATTTTATTTAATAAAAGGACGTTAGACTCGTATATGCACCTATAATAAACTTCTCCAGCGTTTGGATCAGCTGCTGGCATGGTAATTGATTCCACAAGGTAGTCGTCTACATTAGAGGTATTTATATAAACCTGCAAAGCAACATATAAGTTTCTGTTAGCTAAAGAAATCATAAAATTAGCAAGAATGGCATGCACGTTAGAGAATATGATGATTTGAGAAATCGAAAGTGACATATACTACGTTAGTATGGTCGTGTTTGGAGACTCAGATTTTTCAAAAACCATCCATGTGTATCGTATACCTGACAGGGATGGAAAAAGATCTAATAAGCACGGTGGGCACCTTGGTTGACATCCCTAGAAGGAGCAACCACTTCAAAAAATCATAAAAACCAGATCCACCATGCTTGTTAAAAGGAAACACAAAAGAGAAAATAAAACTCTATCTCAGTTCAAGTTGAAGGCAGGAGACAATCTTAGCGGTGCTATAACAAAGTTTACAAACCCCGGGAATTTGGCCTGAATGACACGGCTAGTAATCCTACTAGTTGGTGTTCTACATGATAATCAAAATTCATAAGGATGCAAATTTATCCATTCCATGATTTAATATAAGCGCATTTCAAAATCATTTTCAGGCAGCAAGGCAGTGATCATGGATATACAACAGTGTTCCTGCTCGGTGATGCAAACAATTTAACGCTCATTATTTCGCTCATATGCCTTTAAATTAGAAGTCCTAGTTAACAAATCAAGGAGCAAGAAACTTACACTCTTTAGAACAGATTCAATGCGAGCTGGCTGCTTTGCTTGCCAAAACAAAAATCCAAGAACTACACGCTGGAAAACTTCCTTCAGGGGCTTCAATACAAACTTCTGCAAGATTGATTCCTCAGACTCATCCATTTTTTCATCTGGATTCCCAAACTGACCAGCAGAATTTAGTAGTGCAAGCCCAACAACTTGATCAGGAAAGCCCACTGCTGCAACCAAAGCGGTAAAGCCTCCAAGGCTGAAAATTCACCACGAGTTATATAAAGCCAGAAACATAGAGAAAAATGAACATTTTTCTTCAGCAATAAATGTTTTAATCACATACACTCAAATAGACAATATAATAAAAAACAGTGCATTTTATTTGCTATACCTGTTTCCTACTAAAACAGCTGGCTCTTTCACTATCTCCTTCAAGAAATCCACTACTTGATCCCTCCACACCATGGCATCATACTCAATAAGTGCTTTATCACTCCATCCAAACCCCAGCAAGTCTACTGCATAAACCTTATACTTTTTGGCCAATTCAGGTATGTTGTATCTGAGGACATTGCAAAGATGATATAACTTTGTCAGGTAGAACAAGACTTTCACTATAACCAAGGAACAAATATGTAAACAAACATCCATTGCATCTCAGCCCGGACAAAATTCACAACCATTTGATAAATAGCAGCATTGTTCTTCTAATTTTCAATTAGCAACAACTATAATGCAAAAAAGATAGGATTCAGGGGGGAAAAAGAGAAAAAAAGAGATCACATGCTTTAAAACAAAATCCATTGTCTGATTGAGTTTTGTTTCCAGCAAATGATCGATCATGATAAACATAAATTAAATAATAGCATTAGCGTCTCTTGACTAGATACACAAAAATTAGTTTGTTTCCTTAACTAAATGTTCTCCAAAAGAGCATCGGGGAAAGATGGGACTCATTCCTTAGAACAGATGATAGAATCTAAGAATAAAATACCTCCAATGAAATGCAGAAGCACCAAAACCATGAATGAGAACAATAGGAAGCCCTTCTCCTTGTACGACATAATGTATTTTGTGACCCCGCCATGTCCAAAAATTATATCCCCCAGGCTTGAATGGCAATCTCTCCATCCCTATCCCCAAAGAAAAGAAGGAAAAAAAAAAACTTCATACTTAAGCAAGCACAGCTGGATGGGAAAAAAATAAAACTGACCTTGCGTAGGCTCTGTGGCTAAAGAAGAGCCCGTGACTGAAACCCCAGAAGCCAGAATTCCTCTGAAAGCAAAACTTCTCCTGTTCATTTGACATCTGCTTCCTTCAAGCCAAAAGAAAGAGAGAAAGAGGAATTCAATAAAAACCCAGAAACGAAATGAACATTTTAAAACAAAATAAACTTACTGTACTGATTTAGTCTTGCTGGTGGTACAAGAAACCTTGTAGCAGAGGAATTGAATAGCCTTGACCTTAATGAAGGTGACAAAGAATATGATGAAGAAGACATTGAAACAAGCTGATTCTTTAAAATCTCTGGATTTGAAGAAGCAAATCACATTTTGGAAAGACCAAAACCAGCATTTAAATATCTGGGGTTGTGTTTCATCATTTATGTGGCTACTGTCTTTTGTCCTTGTGGCAATCTTCAAGCCATAACCCTCTTGAGACTTCAGATTTTGTTTTCTAGTTAACTATTTCTCCTTGCCGCGAAAATTCGGTCTTGCTAGATTTTTTCCAAAAGTAAAAGCAGGAAAATATTTCTTTGTTAATTCAAAAGAAAAAGAAATGAACAATATTCTGATCGATGCTACTTAAAAAAAAAAAGAAATATCAACAACTTCTTTGCTCAAAAATCATTTTAAATAATTTAACTTATTTTTAACTAGATCTAAAAGATGATTTATAGGGAATTGAGTTTTAAACTGTGTTTATAAAAAAATTAATTTTTTTAATTAAATATTTTTTAATTATTTTGATGTGTTAATGTTAAAAAATATTTTTAAAAATAAAATATAATAATTATTTTAAAATAAAAATACTTTAAAAAATAAATCTTAAATATATTCTTAAATATCTTTTTTAATATTTACATTCATATCATAAATCTTAATGTTTCATGAGAGAGACTAAATTGTAATTGTAATTGTTGTAAAACCATACAGTAATAATAAAAACAATTAAAAAGGGGGAAATAGACTGGTCTATCTTTATATAACGTTGTGAATTTTCATTATGTTCTTATATCTCTAATTACCCCATACTCTAAATTGGGTAAATAGTTTATGTTCTTTTGTGTATTTTAAAAGTTGTATTCACTAAGTACTTACATATATATATAATTGCATAATTTATATCCTTAATTTTTAGTCAGGTATTTATATAAAAATCAAACCTAGAAGAGATGTAAAATTTTCTTCAAAAAATTAATTATTTTAAATGATGTGTTATAATTTTTAAGATTTTTTTATGGAACTCGAGTTGTAGTAATTAATTTAATAATTACAGCATATGACATATAAACACAAGGAAGATAGCAACATTAAAGAGAATTTAAAATAATTTTTCAGGAGGATATATTTTTTTCTTATTTCTGGTAGACTTTGATGTGCTTTATATATATATATATTATAACTTGAGCGTATTTTCTCATAATTATAGTTAATCTTTTTAATTAAAAAGGCTATACATGATATCCTAAAAATATGTGATAAAATATATTAAGATTTAATATTTATTTTAAATATATTTATTTGTCATGTATTGATTAAACATACAAACAATAACAAATTATGTATTTGTCTTACTTTTAAAATATATTAAAAATTTTAAAAGTTAATTATATAGCAGGTGATTTAGATTTAGTAATAAAAATTTAATATTAATTTTTTTTATAATTTCAAGTAAACTGTGTAGTTACTAATACGAGAATTGTTAAAAGTTTTAAAGTATCTGAAATTAATTAAGATATACACAAGATAGATAAAATATTCATGTTAATAATAAAAAATTATTAAATATAATTATACATACAGGAATTTAATTTATTAAAGATGTCATTTAAAATATATAAACGAATATTTTGAGTATGAAAGTCCTGTGATTATTGCATTAGTTTGAATGGGAAAAATAAATAAAAGAAATGACATATTGGAAAAATAATTGAATTTACACAATTAAAGATTTATATGTACACAATAAAAACATTGGCGGTTCCGTCTTCTTCTCCCTGAAGGAATCTCCTCTCTCTATAATAAGTCTCTGACTTGCCCCCGAAACCAAATCTCCCTTCCCTCTGCGCCAAACACAAAAACCCTATTTCTCTCGGTTACACAAAACTAATTTGCGATTCCTTAATCCTTCGATCAATGGCTACTGCTGCAGTCTGTGGTGCCAAAAGATCATACTTCTTCGAAGACGAAATCTCCTCCGTCCCGCTTCTAAAACGTATCCGCTGCACCTCTCCGCCTGGCACCCCGCCACCACAACCACCTCCAAAAGAAAACCCAGTTCCCAAAAATCCTGTTCCTACTAGTGGTGAACAATGGGTGGACCTGCTAGTGAAAGAGATGACGAGCGCAACAAGCGTGGACGACTCAAAATCACGAGCAGGGAGAGTTCTTGAGATGCTGCAGAAAGTAATTAGCGATCAGGTGACCGAAGAGGCGGCGAAGGGTTTTGAAACAGAGAATTATGCGTTGAAGGAAAGGGTTGAAGCTTTGTGCCAGGAGAATGGAGTGCTGAAGCGCGCTGTGATGATACAGCATGAGATGCTGAAGGAAGGGGAAGAGAAGGAGAATGAATTGAAGCAGTTCAAGGAGATGGTCGAACATTATCAGGAGAAGGTTCGGATGCTTGAAGTTAATAATTATGCTTTGTCAGTGCATTTGAATCAGGCTTTGCAGGGAAATTCTCTTGGTGGACGTTGTAATCCCGATGTGTACTAAAAATATTTTTATTTTTATTTTTATTATTTACATTTGATAATTTGTGAGGCTTTGTTAATTTACTCATCTGGCATTTGGAATTGTTGTACTTAATAAATCCTTGATCCGACAGCGATGCTAAAGTCCCATGTTAAATATTCTTATTGCAAAAGAAACTAACTATGATAGTCTAAGATAATGTATTATGTAAAGGATCACTTTATGTTAAGCATCCCATTAATCTGAAAATGTTGTTAGAAAAAAATGTTGTAATGATTAAATAAGTTGCAATCTTTTCCCCTCAAAGACAAAAAGTTTTAATCTTTGATTACAAACATTGTTGAGTAAATGGTTTCAATGAATCATTATTAAGGGTCAGCAAACACCTAAAATTAGATGATTATTAGCTTTTATTGTTGAGCAAATAGTTTTAATTAATTCTTTTTGGCTTGTTATAATTAAGAATAATATGTTATAATTTTTTTTATATATAAAAAATCTAAGCACCTATATCATCGTTTTTATAAAAATATTTGGTGCAGTGAAACGGTAAAAAAAACATGAACAATTATTTTAATTATATAATTTATTTTATTTTTAAATATAATTTTTTATTCATCTTATTTTAATCTAAAAATACCCACCTTTTAAATTAGTTTGAGAAAACCTATTATCATATCCAATATATCATCTAACTTGAGTACGGGGAAACATTACTCGATAGCAATTCTATTAACAGTTTTACTATGCACACACATCTTATAAAAACTATCTTTTTTTGGTGTTGAAAGGACACGTATTGCACAAAGACTTGAAACCCTTTTGTAAAAGTTCATTTGCTAGCTTTTGCAATTCACCATGCTCATTGGGATTTATTCATCCTATAACAAGGCAAATTCAACAACTTAGCACCAGGGACAATTTATGACGTGTTGAATATTATGCATAAAAGATAAGAGAAAAATATATCTTGAAATTCTTTGAACACTGTATTTACCTCTTTAAATAGCTAATCTGAAGAGTTTTTTATAATTTCTTGGGCAACTAGAGTAAACATAATTGACTCCTCGTGAACATAACCAAGAATGCAGTACCTGAACTGGTTACGAAGCATGATTTTCTCAGTTTGGAAAGAGAAAAGAGGAAGTGCGTCTCTGTGGGACAGTTTGCAGAAGGCCCGATATTGGAAATCTCCGCATGTTGATATTAAGAGTTCGTAGATTCTCCGCTGCCTTGCTGAAGAAACGCAGCTCTGCTGTGCCAGTTGTTGAGACCGAAAAGATAAATGGATCAGAAACTCAAGACATCGAATGAAAAAAAAGAGGAGAAGAAAACTCAAATGATAGAAGCCATAATGTTATTTTTACTCGAAATGCTATTCTCTGTAACACCATTTTCAAATTAATTTGTGCCATCAGCAATATATCTGCAACATTATCAGTAACTATATATAAAATGTTTTCTACCCAAACACATAAATCAATTTTTTTAAACAAACTGATACAATAATCTAGTAATTTTTAACATATCCGACATATCCATAATTTTTAAAAACTATTTTTTTAGAATAATATACTTATAAGTTAATTGAAGTTTTTTTCCTCTAATTTGTCCATTCATCATTTATTAATATGCAACAAGTTTTTTTTTCAAATCTCTTAATAACTCTCAATATAAATCTTCACTTCATCAACTATTTTTGTGAAGTAATAACTATGAATAACATACAAATTTAGTTTTTTTTTTATATAACTAGGATCCATTGTTGTTATAGACTATATAGCATGCTGATAATATACAAAGTTAACAACATTAAATAATACACATGCATCAATCATCCACTTCACTAAAGCAAGATTACACCATTCAATTGTCTTTTTTTTTTGCCAACAATTCTGAAGAGATTTTTTTAGTAAAAAGAGTTGTTTTTGATATGAAATATACCTTTAATATTGTATATTTCTTCTGCTTTTTTTAACTTGTGGTAGGGGTGAGCAAAAAAATCAAATAATCTAGAAAACTGAAAAAATTAAAAAAAATCAAATCGAAAAAAACTAAATTAACCGATTAGAAAATCATAAAAAAATTCTAGTTCGATTCAGTTTTGGTTTCTAAAATCTGAAAGTGATTAAATCAAACCAAATAAAAACCAATTCAACCAAGTTAGCACTTGAAAAAAAAAAACAAGTATAAATAGCTTCTAACCCTAAACCTAAACCTAAATATATTCTCATCCCTCAGCCGCTGCCCTTAACTTCTAACTCTAAACCTAAACCTACATATATTCTCATCCCCTAGCTGTCGCCCCCTCTCCTCTCTCAAATGATAATTCTTCCATGCTTTCAAATCTTCACTTTTTTCTACTTGACCACTTTAAAATGAAAATCAGGGCCTATCATGAATGAAGTTAGCCATTCACCTCAGTGACATGCCTTGAACTTTAACTTGAGTCCTTCTAGTAGTTTTTGCTTCGTGAATGGAATGATTTTGTAGTTTCCAAAGGTGGAGTAAATCTTAGTTTTATGGCTTCGTTTTCTAACCATCTTGAATACTGACCCCCATAATTTTGTTTTTTTCTCTTTTAATTCTCCAATCTTCCATCTGGTTAATTCATTAAAGTTGGCTTCATTAAGACTACTGAAGTTTCTTCGTAAACGAAGTTTCTTTGATTAGTTTGATTTGTTGTTTTCTTAGGATATAAAAGGCTTTTGAGTTGGAAAGCTTTGAGGATATGTTTAAGGATTTCAAGATCTTTCAATAGGGATTCAATCCCTTGCTTAAGGGTTTCATCTCTCAAATCCTTTGCATTGTGTTTATTTAGTTTCAATCGGTTTGAAAGGAAGAAAAACCGAATCTAATAGAACCAAAATTAATCAGTTTGAACCGATTTTCAATTTGATTTTGTTCAAAAACTTAAAAAAATGGTTTGGTTATTTATTTTGATCCAAAATCGGATTGAACCGAAAATGCTCAGCCCTAACTTATAGTCAATTATTTTAAAGTATTGATGCTTTGAATCTTTTCTTTTTTACACTTTTCGGTGGTAACATATGTTTTTTAGTATTGACATCCTCATCATCACCATCGTCTTCTAATTTCCTAATCATCATCTTTTTATGTTTTGTTTTGTTGTGGATTAAATATATTAAAATCTATTTGTATTTCTCTTTTTAAAATTCAAAAACATTTGATGCCGAATATCAAGATAACATTTGCAACATAAACATACTAATTTAGTTCTTTTACATTTAACACTGAGTACAAGAGTTTCTTTACAATGATCTCATACCAAATCTATTCTTCCTCTACTACCATTTGACATGAAAATTAAAGATTGAGTTGATTAGATTGTTGAAGGATCGCTACTTAAAGTACTACCATCATGTAAAAACATTTTAAGGATCTCTATTAAATGAGAAAAAAAAGCTCACGATATGAAACATAAAGTTATAGAACAAAAGACACTATGGAAAGAAATAAACAACAAAAAAATCTATTCAATTAATAAAATTAGTAGAATATAAATATAGAAAACAAACGAAAGAAATATAAAACACAAAAATTCCTTATGCATCATTTCAATACATGACTGAAAATTATAGATAGGATGGAAAAAGGAAAACGCTTAATTGGAGTTGTTTTTCAGACTTCAATTTTGATTTCTCATTTTGCAGACAACTTAACATTGATATAATTTATAAAAGAAAATATAATTTCAAGTCAAATCAATACTTTTATTATATATTCAAACTGAGCAACAAAACACTTTACAATCCATACATTAGATTAACAATAACTACCAAACAATTATAACCAACCAGATATAAGTTGTTACTAGCAAAAAACCTTATTTTCTTAAATTAATAACTACAATGATAACAACAAAATGAAGAAATCCTGATAAATTAGACATTAATTTGCTATTATTAAAGCATTTTCTAAGCATATAAGACAAGCCATAATGAAAAATTCACTTTACTTATATAATTTATCAAATCATGACACTACTATCAAGATTTTGTATTCTTTATGCATTTTTGCTATATAAACTATTTGCATTATATTTTTATATTAACTTACTGGATAGTGCCTCAATTCTTGTCTGAAAAAAAATTTTATGTTTTAAATCCTTGATAATATTCAATTCAACCTTGATTCTAACACATTCAAGAAAAAAAAAAGCAAGTCTAATAATTAGAAACAACCTATATAATATAGTCATTAACAAAGATAAATTGAAATTATCTTTAAATATGAGTTAACTAATTTTATATAGGAGTTGTTAAAATAAAAAATAAAAAAACACAAAAACTATCAGGATTGCAGAACAATAAGACTAACACTATTAAATTAGTCAACTAAGTCCTCTTTTTTTGTCAAGCACATCAAACAAACATAAAGAAAAAAAATAAGACAATTAACTCATATGCAGCTTATGAAGAAATAAATCAAGAAAAATAAGGTAAAGGTTTTATTAAGTTTCAAAAAATAAAATAAAATAGAGAAATATATATAGAAGTGTGAGAATAGAAAAAAATAGATGCGAGATCAAGAACTGTGAAAGATTTAATGTTAGATCAAGAACTACAAGTTTTAAAAAAAAAACAAAAAATAAAGAAAAGAGAAAGTGAAAGAAGAAGAGTCATAAAAAAAATTAACATTATTTTTTTGATTGAAATGATTTTTTTAATTAGATTTTTTTTTGACTTCATTGTTAATTGTTTTAGCCTTTTAATCATAAAAGGCTAAAATAATATTATTTTACATATATTTATAAATCAAGTATTTAATTAAGAGGATGCTGAATAGGGTTGTTTTTAATTTTTTTAAATATATTAAAATGATATAAAATATTAAAAAAATTAATTTTAAACAAAAATAAAATTTTATTTTTGTTTAATAAACAAGAGACACTCTAAAATATCTTGTCCTTCCGATCACGGGCTGGTTGAGCATTAAAAAAGAAAGAAAGAGTAAACCGGAAGTAACCTGCCCTGACCCAAATCTCCCACCCCGCAAACCAAGCCAAAACTCAAATAAATAAGAGAACAAAAGGGTTCCGTCCAGGTTCGTTGTAACTACCCAGTCAAACCAACCCCCCTCAAAAATAAATAAATAAATAAATAAAAATATAATTATTTCTTCCTTATAAAACTCAGACGGTATTTCCATTTTCAGTCTCAAAATCCAAATTTCTTTTCCCTCTCTTCACCCTTTATTCTCTCTATTTACTACCAAAATGGTGACGGCAGAGGAATCGGTGGTTAACACTAAACTTTCACCACCAAATTCTTATTCTGCGGTGGTTCTTGGTGGCACTTTTGACCGGTTACACGACGGCCACCGCCTCTTCCTCAAGGTGACATTCTTGGCTCTTTCTTTCTCCCTCTCTCTCTCAAAAGACAGAGAGTCGTGCACCAGTGACCGGATTTTGTTTGAATTTTTGAACGAAATGATTTATTTATTTTTATTTTTGTTTAGGCCGCAGCAGAATTGGCGAAGGATCGTATTGTGATTGGAGTCTGTGATGGTCCTATGTTGAAGAATAAGCAGGTCAATTATTTCCCATTTATTTATTTATTGATTTTTTTTTGGTTGTATATTGTTTGTTGAGTAATGCTATTCATCCTAAAATATGAGTATTTATTTTTATGAATAATATCAAATGGTTGATATGAATCCGCAGATGAATTAAAATTGCTGTTATTGACTCTTTTTTTGTTTAATCAATAATTTTTCAAAGAAATGTGATTACTTTTTTTACCTCATTTACATTTGTGTGGGGTCGAAGCTAGTTAGGTACCAGTGAAATGGTACAAATAGCTTCCTTTTTTTTTAAAAAAAAAATTTCTTGCTTATTCTCTTATAATTAATGATATATGATTAAGACTTTGTTTCATCAGAAGTGTGATGCTGATTACCTTGCCTTTTGGGTTCTTAGAACATGTAATGGAACCATTTAAATTACCAGTATTTTTTATTTCTTCGTTTGTGCAGTGATTAGGTATTTGGTTCTGCCTTTTGCAGTTTGCTGAATTAATACAACCCATTGAGGAAAGGATGCACAATGTTGAAAACTATATCAAGGTATTTGATTTGAAATTTGAAAAGAATGTTTCGTGTTCTTTTTGTTCATTTCAGTATTTGGAAAGAAGGGTTGAGAGTTTTTAGACAAGACTGGTTTATTAGGTTGGAACAGCTGCATAGACAAGTTAAACTGTTGTGGCTGAGAAAGTGAGCTGGATGGAATTCTTGCATATCTTACTGTCTGATTATCCCATTGTTCACAAAGGAAGAAGTAGGATGTGTAATTTGACCTAGGAGAAAAAATACTGTGTCGTGCTTCTACTGGTTGAAGCCTTTTGAACTGAAGTTTGAATTTCCATCGTCAGTTTAATTGGTGAGGTAGCAAAGCTATGGACCGTGAGCACTGTAATTTAAAATCAATGCATTGCCAAATGGTGAGCATGGTTTCTTTTGGAATGATTTTTTTCCTTTTCTGTTTAAAAATGATTGCTCCTATATTTTTTTGCAGTCTTTTAAGCCGGAACTTGTTGTGCAAGCTGAAACTATTACAGATCCCTACGGGCCTTCAATCGTGGATGAAAATTTGGGGGCTATTGTTGTTAGGTGAGTTGCTATTCATTTTGTCTAGGATTTTTTGTCGGGACCTGCTTTTAGGTTTTGATGTGAAATTTTGCCATTTTATTTAAAATCGTTGTGTTATTCTAACTTTATATATATAGTTTCAGGCGTCTGCATTCTTTTGAGCTTTTTATGCGTGCATTTTTGTTGTGCTGGAGTTTATCTTCATCCTTGCCTGCCTCATTGTTGTAGAAATTACTGTAAATCTTGTCTTAGCTGCTTGAGTTTGTTGCCATTATTCTCATTTTCTTCATATTATTCATTGAACTTGGTTATAGCAACGAGAGGAACAAAATAAGAAAAGGCCAATTTACCTTCTAGGGTTGTAAATTGCAATGTCCTCTTTACTTCCCTAAAGGTTGTGATGGGATTATTCTTGACCAACTGTTGCTTTTGCGGCAGCAAGGAGACAGTGGCAGGTGGGTTGTCCGTTAATAGGAAGAGAGCTGACAGAGGTCTCTCACAACTAAAGGTTTGTGTTACCAATTTTTTTTTTTTAAAAAAAAAATCTGTGATGATGTGGTGTTATGTTGTTTACGTGAGGTAGGCTTTTATAATTGCTTAAAAGGTCAGGTGACCAGGCCTTTATATCATGAATCTTGTGCAGATTGAAGTTGTAGACTTGGTTCCTGAAGAATCTGGTGGAGATAATAAGCTCAGTTCTACGACATTAAGGAGGCTTGAGTCCGAGAAGGCCAAAGAAGAAAAAACACCAACAGAGTCATAGTTGCTGATCATGCACGATGTCCTGAAATCGATGGCTTTTATCAATACCTGACTTCTGCAAGGTTCAGGAAACAAAGAATTTCGTTGAAGACTAAAATACATGATACAAGATAGAGAGAATGTCTTTGTATAATTTATGATTTGAACTACACAGTTTCTCTTCCTGAAATGTTAATAAATTGATGTTTTGACGTGGATCCGAAAATAATCTGTGTTTATAGGACTTAGAATGGTTTCGCTCTTGCAATATGTAGCAAGATATTTACATTGTGGTTACAATTATTTTTTAAAATATTTTTTATCAAAATAATATTTTTTTATTTTTTAAAAATTATTTTTAATATAATTACATCAAAACTGCAGGAGCTTCAGCAACCTTGAAAGTAGTGCAGGCAGTTTTTTTATTTCTATTTAAACTTAGGATCACATTTCTGACGTCAGGATTGTTTATCATGCAGAGGCTCCTTTTATCAGGATCAAAATCGCTTGAAAAAAGCATTGCATCTCTAGTGGCAAGATAATTGATGAGAATGGTGACATTTCACGACCACAAGGTAGAGTCGTTTTGATTTTTCAACTGCTGTTTCAATGCCCCTAAAAATATTAACGGCTACTATTTCCCTACAACTAAATTTTGAAAATTCTCAGACTGTATCAAGAGAAGTTAACATAACTGAAGATCACAATCCCTCTCTTCTCTATCTCCCTCATCATCTTTTTTTTTTTAAAAAAAAACATTTAAAGTGTTCCTTGATCTTCTCTGTACAACTCCACAAAAAAAATACATATTTGTCTCTTGCTTTCAATATCTAAAACCGAAGGAGAAAGAGAGACAAAGAGAGAGGATATACTGGTCTCTTAAGCAGAGAGCGGAGCCATTGGTTTCTCCAAGGTTTTAAACAAACCGGCTTCTGTTTTCTTCCTGTCCTCTTTGATTTTAATGCTTTCTTTGCCTTTTAGAACAGCACTCAGAGATTTTTTTTTTAATTTTCTTTGATGGTTGCTTTTCTGAATTCTTTAAGCCATTGTTTAATGTACTGTTTTTTATGGGTTTCACTAGAACTGTTGATGGTTTCTTTAATTGCCATGATTTCTCAAAATCTTTTCTTCAAGTTTGTGTTCATTTTTCTTTTCTAGAAAGTGAATTTTCATAATTTTGTAGAATTGGATACCTATTATGTAGTATTCTTGATGGGTTTGCTTATTCTTGTCTAGAAAAGAAGTTTATTGCTTTATATATGTGGGTTCTGCTTGTTATATAAAATTAATGAGTTTCTGAAGGTGGGTTTTGCAAAATTATTGCAAAGACGAATGATCTAATGACAAGATCGTTCTTAAGTTATGTGGAACTAAAGAAGCAAGCCCAAAAGGACCTTCAAGTTGAACTCGACATTGAATCAGGCCAACCAAACCTCTCTCAGTTCTTCCATGAAGCCAACGGAATCAAGACCGAAATGGAATATATTACCAATCTCTTGTTTGATCTTCAAAACCTTAATGAAGAGTCAAAGTCCACTCACATTGCCAAAGTTCTTCGTGGCTTAAGAGACCGAATGGAATCAGACATAGTAGCATTTCTTAGAAAAGCCAAGATTGTGAAGGCAAAACTGGAATCACTTGACAGATCCAATACATCCAATCGCAGAGTATCAGAATTGTATAAAGAAGGGAGTCCTACTGATAGGACAAGGATATCAGTCACCAATGGCTCGAGAGTTAAGCTTAGGGAAAATATGAATGAATTTCAGATCCTGAGACAGAAGATTTTATCAGATTACAGAAACGATCTGAAAAGAAGATACTACACCGCGACTGGAGAAGAACCAAGTGAAGAAGAGATTCGAAATATGATTTCAGGAGGTGGGGGAGTTCAGGTGTTTGAAGGGAAAGGAGTGATGGACATGAAGAATAAAGAGAGGCATGAGGTTGTGATGGACATACAGAGAAGCTTGAAAAGGCTGCATCAGATGTTTCTTGATATGGCTGTTCTTATTGAAACATAGGGAGAGAAGATGGATGATATTGAAGAGAATGTGACCAATGCAGGTAATTTTTTAAGTGGTGGAACAAACAGTCTTTACTATGTCAATCAGATGAAGAAGAGGAAGACATGGTTTTTATGGGTTTTTGCTGTGATGTTGATCATTTTGTTTGCATTATATCAGAGACAGCAGGGAAGGAAATTATTTGATGTCAAGTGATTAGTTGTTTCTGTTTCTACGTGCTTGCCTGAAAATTATGTGATGTTGATCAATAATTTTACCCGTATTTTACTATATTAAATTATCAATATTTTTACTCTCAATCACAATATAAACCCTCAAATCTCATTCTAATCCAATCATCTTAGATTATATTTCATTCAAAATCAATCACACTTTTCAAATTCAAAGAAAACTCGTTCATACATTTAAACAATTATACACATAAATATTTAAAGAATTTTAAATATAACAACTATCAACTTATAATTATTTTTTTAAAAAATATAATCTATAATATTTTTTTACTAATAATACTTTTAATTTTTACAATACCCCAAATAAAGTAATATATTTTTACATATTTTAACTACCAATCCATTTATATATTCATTTAGTAGAAATCTGCCATTTAATACTATTGTATAGTTTCATCATTACATCTAGGATGATTCTAATTTACACTTTATTAATCCTGTCTAACTTGTGATGCATGTAATTAAACATAAAAAGTATAAAGATTTAATTACTATCTAAATTACAAAATATCGTATTTATAATTTATCCCTACTTTTAATTTAACACCAACATTACCCCTTCATTTTTTTTAATTACCATTCCTATTTTCATCCATTCACACTAATTTATGAGACCATTGGAGCAACCACTCATAATTGTCATAACTTCAACAACTTATTTAATTATCATTAATTTAGTTATTTTTTTTCATAGATGCTAATAAATCTGACAATTCTTTTTTATTGTCAACCATTCGATTATTCCCACATGGATGTAAATAAATCTAATAATTCTTTTCAATGTCAACAATTTAGCAATCTCTTCATGGATGTTAATAAATTTAATAACCTTTTCAATTACCAATAATCTATTTATTATTATTTACTTTGCTCCTTTTACAACAATGATAACACATTCAATAACCAAAATATTAAAATTACCATTAAAATAACTTTAAAAATTTAGATGTAGTAAAAAACTACATACTACTTGAAAAGGTTTTGCTCCACCTACTTGAGATCATGCTCTCATGACCACCTCTAAATTAATAGATTTTCACTGTATTAATTAATGTTTATAAAATTTAAAGTGCTTAACTTCTAATCATATATAACTTTTTTATTCTCACTAAACATACCAAAAATCCTATTTAAATTCATCTTATCATCATCAATACTTTTATATGCATTAATTACATACAACTACATATTTATTCATGAAATTTCACAATTTCTTATTTCTCTTTCCTTGGGTGACCTACACTTCTCAATTAACAACAATAGATTTTTTTTTCTTCTTCTCATTTTCACCTTATTTTTTCTTCTTTTTTCTTTTTTATGCCTTCTCTACTACGAGTATATCTCTTAGTACATATTGTATATAATTTTTTCATCATAAAATTATATCAAACCTTTTCATTTATTATCAACCATAGTTAACTCTTCATCTCTGCAAATCACCATGATTTTCTTTTTAGTATCTTTTTAATTTAACATCCTCTATGCATTTTCACATGTAAACACTATGTTAAATTATCCCTAATATTTTCTTTTACCATGGTCGACTGTTACCCTTATCATAACACTATAATTTCTTTCAAATTTCTTTATAAGTTTACAGGTTTGTCAACTAAATACAATCTAATCATAATAATTATAACAAATCTTTCAAAAACCCCAATTCATCAACAAAAACCCTTACTAAAACATAAATATTTTCAACTAAAATTTATTTAAATGTTAGGAATACTTGTTAAAAATTGATATAGAATGTCATACTAGACAACTATTCAAGCTTTAAATGCTTTCTAGATAAATTTTAAGGATTTTTCCTTTCTTTTTCCTTCCTTGATTGAATTTTCTCCCTTGATTTTCACCCCCTTTCATTGTTTCTTTCTTATTTTGATGTTTAGACGGCTTGATCTTTATAAACTTTCAATTTCTACTCTCAAATGTACACTTGCTTGATGTTTTTTCCCACCTAAGTTTTTCTCTCCATTTTTTTGAGAACTTTCAAGCAAAAACACTCTTTTTTCCTCCTCCTTTGATGGTTGGCCATCAAAAAAAAAAAATACAATGCAAGATTTAATTAAAAAAAAAGAATAACATAAGTTATAAGAATAACAACATGCTTTTTACATTAAATAAAAGTCCTTTACCAGTAAAACTTTAGAATTTATACCATTCACTTTACAATAAAATAGTTAAATTAGTTACAATTCATAATAAAAATACAAAATTATATATAATCCCCCATCCAGTGACTAAAAACAAGGAGTCACTAGCAATATTTACTCCTAACAAGCCTATAAAGGATATAAAATAAATAATTAACTTCATGTTACATTAATCTTCATTATGACATAATCATGATTTTAACTCAATTTTTCAAAAAACTCATTTTCTTTATATCAATGTTTTTTTTAGTCATGATCAACCAATCAAGTAAATTCTTATATTTAATTTTTTCTAATATCTTTATATTTATCTTATTTTGAATAAATTTAATAATATAAATATTGTACATAGAGACCTGTTAAATTGGCTAACCATTTTAGTCGCTTATAAATCTGGCTATTATAATTGTGAATTATTATAACATTCTCTTTTGGAAGCCAATAAAGATAATAATCCTAATGGATACCAATCAATTTGGTCATCTTATTTGGATGTCATTTGATTTGGTGTTTTTATTTAGAAGTTGATAAATTTAGTAATCTCAACTAAATACCAATTTATCTGGTCATTCTATTTTGATGCTATTTAATTCGTGTTTTTATTTGAAAGCTAATAAATATGATAATCTTAACTTGATATCAATCAATTCAGTCATCTCATTTTAATGTCATTCAATCTACTGTTCCGATTTAAAAACCAATATATTGCTTTCATAAATTAATTTTGTATCTTAATATTTAGACTTTTAATTATTATAAAAAAAATCTTGTTTTTAAATAAATTACAGTTAATATTGACTTAGAGTAAATTTTTCTAATTATCAATATGTTAAATATCTACATGGAGTCTATTATTATATAGCTATCCTTGACTGTTGTGCAACTCCCACAACCTTTTAAGTATCATCATAATCAAATAATTTTAAACTAAGTATTCTCCTTATAGAAGTCTCATTTTCAACTTTCATTCAATTCAAATCTCATACTTAAAGAATTCATAACTTTTATATATTTGTTAAAATATATATTTTTTTCACCAATTCAAGTTATATTTAAGTATTTTTAGATAATTTAAATTCCATTTACTTGCATGAATTAACCATAGCCACACACTCTTTTATTTCCTATCCTTGAGCTGAAACTATATTTTTACAAGCAAAGGGTATATAAATTATTCTTAAATTAACTCATTACTCACTCTTATTTTAGTCATTTGAACTTGCTTTAACATTAATTTAATCAATTCAATTTCAATCCTCTCATCCACTCTTGGTCGAACCCTTAGAAATAACATGTTATTTTCTTCATTAATTTATTCAAATAAAACTTGTTTTCATTCTTATAAACAAGATTCTAGCATAATATTATAAGTCATATCAATAAATTTCTCTAGTCTAAATTCCATAATCATACATAATATCATTCAAGCTCTCATTTATAGAATTATTAATATCAAACACAATAAAAGGTATGCATACCTTGAAATAACAAAGATTCAAGAGCAATTTAAGATGAAAATCTACCTTTTATCCTTATTTTTCTTCTTTGTTCACACTAAACACTATTCTCAGTTCAAAGTTTCTAGAACTCCTTAAACCACTCAATTTCTTTGATAGATAACTCAAAAACTCTATTACTCATCTTAAGTAAACTTATAACTTTTAAAGATCTAATGAATAGGATGTCTAAGCCAATTTGTATGTATTGTAAGTTTGTAATTGTATTTATTATTGATGTTATCATATATTTTGAAAGTAAAGAAGAACATGAACAACATTTGAAGTTGGTACTTGAAACATTATAGGACCATATATTACATGGTAAATTCTCTAAGAGTGAGTTTTGGTTAAATAGTGTGGCATTTCTCGGATATATAGTGTCATAATGGTGTGGAAGTTGATCCTTAAAAGGTAGAGGTTATGAAATAATGGCCTAAACTAATAATAATTATAAAAACTTACCGTTTATTGGGTTTAGCTAGTTATTATAGAAAATTTATTAAAGATTTTTTTTCATATTATTGCACCATTGACTCTTGTAACTTAGAAAAATATCAAATTTCAATGGTTTAAGGTTTGTGAGTAGAGCTTTTATAATTACAACATTGTTTTAAGTTGTGTTCTGATACAATATAACAAGGTTATTAATTATATATTTTGTTAACTATCCTACTTATGATTCAGAGGTGGTAGCTATTATTTTTCTCTTAAAATATAGATGTTTTATTTATATGATGAGACTTATGAAACTTTTATCGGTTATAAGAGCTTGAAATAGATTTTTTAATAAAATAATTTTCACTTCAAGCAAAAAAGATTAATAGAATTGTTTAAAGATTAACCAATATCATCTAAGTAAGGCTAATGTTATTATCGATAGTTTAAGTTGAAAATCTTCAGGGAGTTTGGCTCATATAAATAAATTTAGAATACATTTGATTATAAAGGTACATGTTTGAGTGGATGAAATAATACTAATAATAATGGATGATTCTTAGTATTGTTAACTTATTTTCAAGTCAAACATGTTTTGATGGATAAAATTAAAGCTACTCAAGAAAAAGATGATTATATATAAAATCAGAGATAAAAGTTATCAAATCTTAAAATTTTATGATAATTGATGATCGTATTTTGAGAAATTATTTTGAACTTTGTATACCTATTATTGGTGAATACTAGAAATCTCTTAGATTATTGCAACCTTTATTGATTATAAAATAAAAATAAAAAATGATATCAATAGATTATACAATGGGGTTGCTTGGAACTCCAAAAGGATATGAATTCATATATAGATCGACTAAGTTAGCTCATTTTCTACATGTGAATATGAAATGTAGGTTTGTTAAGCTTGCTATATTTTATATTGATGAGATAGTTCAAAAGCATCATGCGTGAATTTAAGGACATAAAAAAGGGGATTGGAAGCATATCAAGGCGAGGAGTTGAAGGGAAACATTGGCATGGCAGGGCGAGGTCGCATATTGCACCAGATGAAACACCAGAAGAAACTGATCAGATTGACCAGGGCCAGTGGGCGAATCTACTGCCAGAATTGCTTTTGGATATCATTATGAGGGTAGAAGAGAGCGAGTCCTCATGGCCTGCTCGTGTTGTCGTTGTTCATTGTGCTTCAGTCTGTAGATCATGGAGAGAAATTACAAAAGAGATTGTAAACACTCCTGAGCAATGTGGGCGGCTGACGTTTCCCATATCATTGAAGCAGGTACTGATATTTTTATTCTCTTTTTCCTAGTGCCTTTTGGTTTACTTATTATATCGGATGCCTCGTGAGTCGCCCATACAGTGCTATATTAAGAGGGATAATACAACTTCTACATTTCTGTTGTACTATGGTCTGGTGCCTTGCAAGTCATGTTATTCTCTTGCTCATGCTAGCTAAAAAAAAGATATATTTACCTTTGTGGCATGGCATGAAATACTTGAGAAAATCTTCTGTAATGATTTCTCATCGCATCTGGATTGAGTCAGAAACCTATGGTGAGCAGAATGCATGCATGATTGGTGATATTAATATTAAACCCCTCATCATTGATCGTTCCAAGAACCATGACATTGCAATGGTTGGAAATTTGGGAGCTTTTGGCATTTTAATAGGAAGCAAATTACCTAACTTTCCAATGATACAAGTTTGAGCAAGTAGCTGCCTTGAAGTATATGCTACTCCTTCCCAAATCTTTCTGTTCTATAGAACTGTTGAGTGTAGAGAGCTCCATTAAGTGCTTATTGACTGGAAATGTTATTTGCTACCTTTTTTTATATATATAAAAAAAACAATTAATATTACTATCAATTGACAGCTGAGGGTGAAAATGATAAGTTGCTCTTAGCAGCTAGAAAGATCAGAAGGGCAACATGCACTGACTTCATAGTATCTTTGGTTTCAGATGATTTTTCTCGGGCCAGCAAACACATATGTTGGTAAATTGAGGCAAGTTTTCAAATGTGAATGGATGTTAATTATTTATCCTGAATTTTCTTATATTCTCTTTCCTAATAACTCTTTGGAAAATTATGCCAGGTCGAACTTTTTGGGATCCAAGTTCACCATGTATAATAGTGAACCTACATTTGAAGTGCCAAGGCAACTGGCAAGCCAGACAAGTCGTAGATTCCATCCCAGGCAGGTGTCTCTGAGACTGCCTGCATGTAACTACTGTATAGCTACCATCACGTATGAGCTCAATGTTCTCCGCCCAAGAGGACCGAGGAAAATGCATTGCATAATGCACTCTATTCCAGTGTCTTCCATTGAGGAGGGGAGCACTGTCCAAACACTAACATCAATACCAGAGACATTTAACGGCCAATTTCCTCACCTGTCAAGTTCAATAGGGAAGGAATTGCTATCAGATAATAGTTCTGCAAGCCTCTCTCGGTCACCAGTATTAGCCCAAGCTTCGGAAGAGCTCCTTGTTCTTAAAAACAAGGCCCCTAGATGGCATGAGCAACTACAGTGCTGGTGCCTAAATTTCAGAGGGCGTGTCACTGTTGCTTCTGTTAAGAACTTCCAACTTGTTGCTAGTGCTGAACCATCCCCACAATGTGCTTGCTGCAGATCAAGAAAGGGTAATTTTACAATTTGGAAAAATTGTAAAAGACATCTTCACGATGGATTATTTCTACCCGCTTTCAGCCTTCCAAGCCTTTGCGATCAGCCTGAGCAGCTTTGATACCAAACCAGCCTGTGAATGATAACCATGGCGCTTGGAGATATTTGTTTTACTAAACTTAAACGTTTGCCCTAATTTTTTTGAAGCGTTTCTTCACTACATGCCAAGCACATTATGCATTGCCATCACAGCTGATCTTGGCAGTTCAATCAGAGCGTTTTTTTGTGATCCTGACATTTGACTTGTTTCACATTTCATCATCCTAACACTACGGAAGTAAAAGTTCAGTGCATAGCATAGAAACAGCTCTGTAGTTGTTTCCCATTGGACAATTGTATAATTGGTGAGAGCCTGCATTTCATTCTAGCAATATTAACTGTTAGATGTGTTTGTCATTGTGTTAAATGTTGCTTTCCATAAATGTGTTAAAATATTTTTTATTTATTTTTAATATTAGTACATTAAATCAATTAAAAAATAAAAAAATTAATTTATTTGTTTTTCTTCTTTTTTAAAAAAGCATGTGTCGAAGGGAAAAAAACATTACCCTAGAACCACTGGTTTAGCTGTAAAAATTTCCACGTAATGTAGTATCTTTATTCCCATGCTTGATATCCTTCTCTGGCCAGCAAGTTATATGGTTGCACTGCAGTTTGCCTTTGGGGATGTACTTGTGTGGGTCTTCTCATCTACTACCCCACAGGTTCCCCATCTGCAATATTGACAGCGTCTTCCAGTCTTCATGGACTCCATTTGCTGGCCAAGTTCACCTTTTGTCAAAGCATGTCGAAAACTAGCTCCATTCTTTTGTCACTTGAAACTAATTTTAGTCGCTTGCTTCGTGTCTTTTTACCCTGTTCTGATATGGTTGATGTTCCTTCATTGGGCTTTTCCCCTTTACCCATCCCTGGTGGTTGAGCAAGAAAACCTTAAAATCGGCTGCTTCTTTGGGATTCTTGGGGTTGCTGCTGACTAGCCTGTGCTTGCTTAAAGCAAAACTAGGTTTGTCGCCCTAACCAGCTATGGAGAAACTAAGACCACCAAGAAGGCGTCCACTTGTACGATAAAGATACAGTGATTTATTAGCGTAGAAGATATGATTTCTTTAAAGAATTGTTCTCGAAAGGTTTCAGGTCCAAGAATCAAGTTTAAAATACATGATACAGCATCCACTAAAAGATTTGGATGTTCATTTGCACGAAAGAAAAATGCGGGCACTTTTGGTGGCATAAAGTGCTTTTAGGAAAGCTTTGTGATTCCAGCCCGCTTGGCAGGTTTTGCATCTTATTTCAATAATTCTGGTCAAAGCCAGGTTCCATTCATGTTTATCAATATTGAAGGACAAAAAGAGAATTTCAGGTGCCAAATCTAGCTGTGGTTCCACCTGCTCTCTGTACCTGGAAAATGATTTAAATGCCACATCTCCAACGATGAGGTTGCCTGAATTTTTAAGCAGAGTACCAACATTTTATACCATGTGATTCTCAAAATGTCCAAATCCTTGTTATGCTCAAAGAAAACCCTCTACAATATAGTTCCATATTTCGAGTTGTTGGGTATTACATTTTAAAAATACTTTAAAAAAAATATAATTTTTTTACCTTAAATTAATATATTTTCTATGTTTTCAAATTATTTATATGTTTTCAAACTATTTTGATATACTAATATTAAAAATAATTTTTTTTTTAAATAATATTATTTTAAAGTGTTTTGAAAAGAAAAGCATTTTAAAAACTAACCTTAACTACACTCTCCAACACACCTTACAATCTAATACTAGATGTGTCTCATCAGAAAACCAATTAGTAATATATCTTTCTTCAACAATGATTAAGATATGAACACCATAGTTAACAGAAATTGGAAACCATGAAGAAATTCTACGTCGTTCTTCGGTCTGGCTATTTTAAGCTGCATGCTTCACCTCTCCTCTTGAGACAGCTTCACAATTCTTCTCCTTTGCTGCAAGGTCATATTTCTCATCTCACAGAGGAGTACGTAATGAACTCTCTTGAAGTAAATTGAAAAGGCTGATGCGGAAAAGGGTTCCTAGAATGAGCATTTGAAAAAAAAAAAGGGGGGGGGGGTTGTTCAATCAGTATACTTGTAATCAGAAACTGGTGAACAAAAGATTGTGCACAGATAAGTGGAAGACGCACGGTCGAGGTCCATAAACTTTGATCTGGCGTACATGGGTATCCCTTCCATTAAGATGATTCGATAGCACAGCAATTTGCAACATAAATGTGTTAACAAATGTTTCCCTGCCAAAGATACAGTTCCAAGATTAGGAAGTCAAAATGCTCATTTCAAAACATATTAGACAAGATCAAAACATCAATGCAGTCTCCTCCAGCTGACTGTTGCTTCAATGTTCAGTAAATAGGAGACCAAAACGATGTCATGGTTCAATCACATGTGATTGAAATCAATTCTCTTACAACTCTATATCAATAAGTTCCAACAGAAGTGTCTATACAAAGTTTCAAAATTCCAAACATATATTTTGTATCTGTTTTGTCCAGCATGCTTGATCTAAGCCCAGGGTCAGAAAAGAATACAGAACACGGTCCTGTAGGACAACTATTTCAATAATAGACAGTCACTGAGTCATTGCTGAATTGATGTAATTGAACTTGAAACTTAGATCCTTAACTTTACAACAATTAATTGATGGCAACGTGGTATAACAAAACATGTTTTCATGTTGTACACGATTCTCGACATAGGATGATAAGAAAATTCCAAAGACTCAAGACCATCATTCAGGATTTACCATCTGTTGAAATGAACCCATAATCTCAGTTTGGACAAGCCTGTAAACATTTCCAACTCAATTGTACTCCATTTCTCAAAACACTTGATGAATTGACATCAAGAAGATAAAAAAGTAACTAAAAGTTGAAGGAAATGGTGGTAAGAATAAATATTCTATCCTCTGCCATTCATCTCCCATAAAGGAAAGGAAGAAACTCCATCTTTGATTCTCGATTTCTAGTGCTAATAACTACTAACATATATCAATAATCATGATCAACACAACAGGTAAAACAGGTTATTGGCTTTATACTTCACGATGATAAACTTAATTTAGTAGTAGCCAACTAAGTTTATCATATTCAGAAGAACTAGATGTGGACAAGAACAAAACGAAATGATGAGAGACATGGATAATGCCTATTATGCATCACTAAGCAAAGAGAATTAATACAATCAGCACATAGGCATAAATAGAATGGCAGTCCTACTAATTACCTAGGGTCATTTCCAGATAAGGACAGATAAATCCACCCAGTTGGCTTCACAAGTTCCATAGTCTTAATCTCCTAAAACAAAATTTATACCAAAACCAAAATGAGCAGCTACAAAAATGATTTTCAATTACAAAAACACAACAAAGTACAGAATACAACAAAATACCTTCAAATTATGAAACCCATCACCAGCACGAATCGAAATCTTACTAGGTGTATAACTCTCATCCAGCTTAAAATCCACGTAAAGAACAACTAACTAGAAAAACACAAATTCCCACGAATTAATCCTAACACACAAAAACCCAATTAACCAAAATAAAATTAACAGGGGTTACATACCTGCAGCTTCACTTTCTTCTGAAATTGAATATTAACCAAATGCGGTTGTGCTCCATCTGACCTAAAACAACAAGCAGATGAAAAATATTCAAACTCTATATTCCAATCAATTAAAAATAGAAACTCAAACTTTCAATTCTTCTTTCAATAAGGACTCGAAATTTATCAGATAAACGGAGAGACAAAAGGGTATGTTCGTTAACTGCCAGTAAGTGTCAAGAATGTCATCTCTAAGAGAAGAGACCCCATTTCCAGGTTTGCAAGAACTAACACTCCAAGCAGCTTTTTTTCGCATTTCCCTAAGATCATCTTCAATTACCAAGTGCTTGTTTCCTCCTGTGATCTTCCCTTCTTCTTCTCCTTCCGATGATTCTGTTGCCATTCTTCGTAACCAGTCTCAAGAAGCACCGTAGGAAATGCAAACTTTATGCCAAACCAGAATTTGAAATCTTGCTTCTGGTGAAAGGAGGTAAGAGTTTTATAATTGCTAGACGGCTTGTCGCTTGGTTTTGTAGACGGCTTGCCGTAGATATCAAGTAACTGGCATTGCTAAACTACATGCCGTTGCCGTTTAAAGGCATGTCGCTGTATCTATCAACTTGTTGGGCATCAAAAATCTCAGATAGGATCGAATTGCAAAATAACTTATTCTTACCGTATTGCAAAATACCTGCATGGAAGGCTGCTAAAATTAATAAAACCAAATACATTTCTGCAGATTGCTCCAGAAGAGGTGGAGGATAGAGTGAGAACATTGGATATCTCTTTTCTTGTCAAGCGAAGACAAATGTTGTTATCAACGCGAGAGCAAAACGTAAGATACATCAACAACTTCTTTCGTCAAATGATGGCAGCATCAGAATTCTTTCACCATCATTGTTATCATCGTTATTATTATTATTAACTATAACTAATAAATATTTCATTACAGTACAGACTATTATTTATTATAAATGAATTCATTATAAATTATATTGCTCTAATACGGGTGCTTTAAATTATAAACGTTTTCATTATAAATTGTATTATTTAATGGGGGCATAAGGTGATGCTACAACTTGCAAGATTAAAGTGCAGACTAGAGATGCTCTAGTTGGGACTCCTGGCGCTGGGTAAGTCATGCTCGCTAGCTGCACCCCATGTTTCAACCACCTGACACTTAATCTGACCCGCCTTGGACGCTTAGGCTGCTTGCTTGTATGTTCTGCAGGTCAAGTGTACACATGGTACTTGGGCTAACTACTGATCTGTTGGGTAAATTAAGTGTATACGTGGTGCTTGGATAGATTTCTATGTGAAAAATAATATTTTTTTATTATAATTAAAATAATTAATAAATTTTTTAAAAAATATTATTAATAATATTAAAAACATATTATTATTTATATTCTATTTTTTATGATATTTTTTATAAAAATAAAAATTTAGCCCTCGGCATAGTATTATTAAAAATATTCAACAATTCTAAGTATTATCATAAAAAATATTATAATTTGTGTTATAAATATTATTATTTTTCTTATAATACAAAGTATTCATATAAAAATATTATTATTAGTGTTCTAAATATTATTATTTTTCTTAGAATACAAAGTATTCATCTCTAAGATATTATTTTTTTATAATAATTTAAAGTTTTAATATAAAAAATATTATTATTTTGTGTTCTAAATATTCTCGGAATTAAAAATAGTATTATTTGTATTATGAATATTATTATTTATACTATAATCAAAAGTATTAATATTAAAAATATTATTTTTTATGTTATAAATATTTTTTTATAATAATCAATATTATTAATAAAATAATTACTAAATTAGAAAAAAAAATTCTTAATATTGAAAAACAATCAACAATTTGATTTGAAAGGTAAAATTAAAAATTATTATTGATGTTATTATTATTATAATTGTTAACAAATTAAAAAAAATTAATTATTACTATTGAAGAAAAATCACTCGGAGACACGTAGAGCTTGGGCTATACCTTAGCATTGGGCACATTCCAACACGTATGTAGTGCTTGGGCTCTTGTTGCAGTGCTAGGCACACCTTATGTATATGTGACACTTAGGCTACCTGCCTATGGATTGGGCTCTCTCCAATGCATACGTGATGCCTGGGCTGTGCTAGGAAAGACATGATCGTGTTCCAATGGGGACAAGTGGGTGCTTGGGTCATAACTCAAGACTTAAAGGGAATGGGTTAAGCATTAGGACCCATGATTCATGAGTTTAATCCTTTCCTTATCTTTAAAAATTAACTCATTATTTTTCTCTCAAGGTTCAAGAATAAATTTTTCAATAACCTTACCATTGCAAATAGTGATAATTGATTTAACTTGATTCATGTGTTAACTTCCAAAACTACTTATATTTGCATTGTATTGCCTTTTAATATTTTACTGTGGTTGAGATAGAAACTTACTTTTTTCTTGAAAACTAAGAGTATATGTCAATTTTACAAGAGTCTTTTTAAAATCTGTTATGCTTTGAACAAGTTAAGAAATTTCCTTAAAATTTCTTTTAGGAGGTGAAACATAAGAAGATACATATCCATGAGAATTTTAAAAATTATGGTGTGTTTGAAATGATGACTGTGAAGCTTGTGCATTATTGTTATCACTCTTACAACTGAAAATTAGATGATTTCTCCAACTAGGATTATATGTTTGTGAGTATGGGTTATGATTGGACCTTCAAAAATTATTTAAAGTATAGGCTTATTCATGTAGACATTCCTTAAAAGAAGACAAAGTTGGATAGTTGTTATTTTCACACATTTAACATACAATATCTTGAATAGATTTTAATTGTTCTTTTTTAAAAAAAAATTCTAGTGCCTCAATTTTTCTAACTAAAGATGCAAACTTGGCTTGGAAGTCATGATCTTCCCTATGGTTGTACATACCTTTACTAGTTATATGAGGTTGAGTTTTACCTAATGTCTTATAATGTCTTATAAGTACCTACGGTGTTCTAATGTTGAGTATTTTTAGTTAATAAGTCTAAGTACTTCATTGCTTTATCAGGATCTTTATCTTTAAAAATTTTATTGCACATCAATTTTATTATTTGTTTATCTTTAGGTGTTAACCATTCACAAAACTATAAAACCAATCTTTATGTTTTAAAACCATAATGAAGGCAAGTATTAAGCAAGTCTGGATACCTATCCCAATATTAGTAAAATGTTTTTCTTAATTTTTGAGTGAAAGTGGTGATTTGTCTTTTCAAAAAGTTTGTACTATGAGAAAAGAAAAACTTCTTTAAAAACTATTGTTGTATTTCATCCTAAGCATGAATGGATCTTAGTCTTAAATTTTATAGCCATGTTTTAGCTTTATCTTTTAATAAAAAAAAAAGTTTTAATCTAATTGTGTTCATACTATAGTTTAAGTTATTATAGATGTTATAGACCTCCTTAAATTCTCTTAAATGCAAATATGGATTTTTTAAATCTCTCTTTAATGCAAATATAAATTTTCTAAATCTAAGCCATGAAAATAAGGTAAGAGTTGAATACTGTGTAGTTTAAAATTAAAATAAGATGTATTAGGGGGGAAATTATGCATGATGATGCATTTATTTTTGTGGGATTCATGTGGTTTCTAAATATTCTAATATAGTTATTCTTATTATTCTCATTATGAAGCGACTGATTATTTTCTTCAACTATATTTTTTAAAAATAATGAGGATATCTTATAAAATATATCACTTATTATACGTGATTAAACTCTCATGCATGTATAGGAAGAGAATAAAAGGAAGAAGAAAATAAAAGAAAAAAAGAAACAAAATAAAAGAAATAAATTTAGATACAAGAAAAGTGAAAATAAAAAATAAAATAAATATTATAATTTATACAAAAATTTACCTCCCCAGCAACGACACCAAAAACTTGACACAACTAAAAGATTGATGTCTTTCTCCAAGTACAAGAGTGTCAAAAAATTAAATAACCTGACAAAACCAAGGTTAAACCACAAAAAGGTTCTTATATAAATTATAAACAATAACAACAATAAGAATAAGAAGAAGTTAAAGAGGACTTTGAGATTGTAAGATTGATGTTAAGATTAAACAATGATAGAAAAAAATGTTAAGATTATAAGATCCACTAATAGTATTTCAAATAAGTATAGTATAAATTATTTTCATTACTCAACTGAAGACCACACATAATAGAGGTTCCAATCGGATTATAAATTGTTAATATGATTACATTAATTATCTTATTCGAATAATATTAATACGTGTAAATGTTGTCAGGTATTCATGATTATAACTTATGTTAATAACAAATTAAGTTTTTTTTCATAGCACATGTATAAGTTATACCATACGATTAGGCTATAAAAGTGCAAAGTATTTGTTTTACCAAGTATTAAATAACATGTATCTAGATTAACTATTGAATAAGCAAAGTATTAAAAGTGAACAAGATAACAAATATAAAGCATGTTAATATCAAACATTAAAATCCATATTGAGTTTATATTATTCTTATTCTTACACCATTAATATAACCTTTTCACCTTGATATAATAAAATCAGCTAAACATAATAAAAAAACATAAATAAATAAGATAAGAACATAAATAAGATATAAGTTAACTAATTAAAGAAAAAAATAAAAAGCATAAATAAGAGATTAATAAAAGCAAAACTTAAATATTACAATAAAAAAGAGAGAGCAAGAACGTGATCTTGTTTTAAAAGCCAAACTACCTAAATGCATGACAAATATTTCCTTTTATAGGCTAAAATTGAGAACTAATGATTTATTGACTAACTATTGAGTGAGTGACTACATCTTGACTTAGTGACAATCGTTATCTTTATGTTTGAACAAAAGATCACTACTAACGTCAGAATTTGAACATGTTTAATTTATGAAAGTTCTAGAAAATTATCTCAACTTTTTAAAAATAAAATAAAATTGAGATCATTTGAAATTTTAGAACTCATGATATGAGTTAAATATTAAACATTATTTAGGCTATAAGACAAATTTAGACTTCTTTGTTGTTGCTAAGATTTGGATTTTCAAACAACGAAATCGAGTCTTGTAGTCCCATAAATGTTTTGGGCCTCTATCTTAGCTTTTTAGCCGTATAAATCAAATTGAAATCCAAAATATACAGCTTCAGCTATGACCTAATGATTGAACAGTGTTCTAATTTGGACTGAACTAGCATCTCTTTTCTAAACTTCACCCTTCTTTTTTCTTTTCAATTTCAATAGTTGAACTCATTAATCAATTCTTTGATTTATGTAATAGGTCTATATTTAAGATGAACATTTACCATAAATTAAAGGTATCTTATAGTATCAGACTTATTATTATGAAACATGCTTTAATTAAGAAGTTATTGATACTTTAAGTGTAAAATGATGATATAAAACCTTAATAAAAATACTAATCACCCACGGTTTAGTATTATTAAAAATATTCAAAAATTCTAAGTACTATTATAAAGAATATTATAATTTGTGTTGTTAATATTATTATTATTTTTTCTTAAAATACAAAGTATTCATCTCAAAGATATTATTACTTTCTTATAATATTATTAACTTAAAGTTTTAATATAAAAAATATTATTATTTGTGTTCTAGATATTATTGGAATTAAAAGGAGTATTATTTGTGTTATGAATATTATTATTTATTCTATAATCAAAAGTATTAATATTAAAATATTATTTTTTTGTGTTATAAATATTATTTTTTTTATAATAATCAATATTATTAATAAAATAATTACTAAATTAGAAAAAAAATTCTTAATATTGAAAAACAATCAACAATTTGATTTGAAAGGTAAAATTAAAAATTAATATTAGTATTATTATTATCATCGTTAATAAATTTAAAAAAAATTATTATTACTATTGAAAAAAATCATATAGGGACACGTGACGCTTAGGCTATGCCTTAGTGTTGGGCACATCTCAGCACACACGTGGAGCTTAGCCTCCTGCCTTAGTGTTGGGCACACCTTGTGCATACATAACACTTGAGCTATGTGCTTGTAAGTTGGCCCTCCCTAACATACAGATGGCGCTTAGGCTACGTTGGGTAAGTCATGATCACACTTCATTGGGGCAAATGACACTTGAGTTATGACTTAAACTCAAGGGAAATGGGTCGGGCATCATAACCCATGATCAATGGGCTTAGAGTAAAGATCCAATTTTATTGGCTCCTTCATCAAGACTTAATGTTCCTGAGTCCTAAGATTCTAAATATTTTTTTTAGAAATATTATTATTTTTATTATAATTAATATTATTAATAAAATAATTAATAAATTTGAAAGAAAATATTTTTATTTATGTTATAAATTGTTATGGCATTTTTATAAAAATAAAAAGTGAACCCACGATGTCGTATTATTAAAAATATTCAATAATTTAAGTATTAATATAAATAATATTAAAATTTACGCTATCAATATTATTATTTTTCTTAGAACACAAAGTATTCACTCAAAGATATTAGCATTTTTGCAATAATTCAAAGTTTTAAAATAAATTATTATTATTATTATTTGTGTTCTAAATATTATTGAAATGAAAAATAATATTATTTGTGTTATGAATCACATTCAAGTCTAACTTAGGGTTGGGATTAGACGCATTTAAGCCCAACATGGAGTTGGGTGTAGAGGCGTCCAGGTCTAAATGGAGTTAGATGCGGTTGTGTCGAGGCCCAACATGGGGTTTGGAGTGGAAGAGTCCCAGTCCAAATGGAGTTGGATGTCGTCACGTCGAGGCCCAATATGGGGTTCGGCATAGACGAGTCTAGGTCTAAATGGAGATGGACATGGTTGTGACCAAGCCTAACACGGGGTTGGGTGTTGACGCGTCTTGGTCCAAATGGAGGTGGACGCGGTCGCATCCAGACCCAACCCGGGGTTGGGCGTGGATGTTATGCCTCATTGCTGAGTACATCTTAGCACACACATGGTGCTTGCATTCTTGCCCTGATTGTGAGCACATCCCTACGCACATATGGCGGACACTGAACTATTGCCTTAGTGTTGGGCACACCCTTTACATACACGTAGCTTTTAGGATCCTACCTAAGTGTTAGGTACACCCCTACACATAAAGGACACTTAGGCATACCCAAACGCATACATGGTGATTAGGCTCTTACCTTTGTGCTAGACTTACCTCTACGTATACGTGATGCTTATGTTACTTGTTTAAGAGTTGGGCACACCCTAACACACACATGACACTTAGGCCTTCTAAGACCCAACTACCTTGGAGGTTATTGACTATACAAGACCAAAAATAGACTTGTCCCTAATTTTTTATAAAAATAAAAGGTGAGTACACTGCGTAGCGCAGGCTACTTAACTAGTACATATACTAAAAACACACACATCTAGTAGAAATGATGCAATTGAAATTTTCTCTATTCACCGGTTCTATTTTTAATTTAGAAATGACAATTAAATTTCTTTTTAATATTTTTTGCTTTAACGATAATAGATTTATAAGTTTTTTTTTCTAAAAAAATTTTCTTATTTTTTCTTTTTATACTTGATAATTTTATCATTTTACACTTTACCTATTCATCACTATTTGTTTTTTCTTATCTTTATATTTAATTTCTTTTTTTGTTTGTTCTTCATTTTCTTTACTATTTGTTTTAAAAGAATTATTTTTTATTCTTTACACTTGAAATATTTATCACTTTACATGTAACTTATTTATCCCATTCTTTTTTTATTATTTACATATTTTTATAAATTGTTTTTGTAAGTTTTTCTTTATACTTTTTATTTTTCAAAAAATTCTTATACAAAGACTAAGGAAACAGTGATTCAATGCCATAAATGCAACTTTGTTCCATTTTTCTACTATATTAAAAATAAGTTTGGGATCTTACATATATTTATTAATGTATATGATCTTCATTATATTTTATTATATGTGAGCGTCAATTTTTTGATTCATAGTTATATTTTTTATTCGTGGTAAAAATACACGTTAATAACACCTACATATTAATTCATTTGTATTAGAAAAAAAATTGTTTGATCTCCAGCTAGGCGAGTTGAATAGATATTTTAACATTTATTTTTTGCATTTATTGATATATGTGGTTCTTAATTTTTTTAATTAAATGCATGAATTGGCTATTTTATATATAATTCATATTTTTATTGTAAAAAAATGCATTTGAAAAATTTTCATATTTTTTTTAAAAAGATATTATTGGACCACAACTAATCACATGTTAAATAATTATTAATACACTAAAACTCCTTGGCATCACATTGCAGTAGAGTGAACAATGAAATGTTAGGGTATTTTACAATTTTATCCTAAAAAATTGAATTTTTTTTTAGTTTTCAACCTTTTTTTTAATTTCATCATTTTACATTAAGTTTAATTGGTATTAAGACTTTATAATTTATGTTGATTTACTTTATATAGAGTTATTCTGATTTTATGACCTAATTCTTAAGTTTTGCAAATTAACTATGTTGACTTAGGATTTGTTTTCTGGTTTTTTACATTTATTTTTTCTCAACATTATCTTTGAACATTAGGTTAATTGAGAGTTAGGTTTCATAATCATAATTATTTTTTAATTTACTTTTTATAGGGTTATCATAATCTTATGATCTGGGTCTCGAGTTTTGTAGGTTAACTAGGTTGACCTTTTTTTCTTCTTTTATATTGGATTTTTTTTCAATTTAATCCTTCAATATATAATTAATTAGGAATTATACTTTATAATTTACTTCTTTTTTTTTATGGAGTTATCCCGGTCTCCTCACCTAGGATTGACAAGTTAACCCGGCTTGACTTGGGTCAATGTTTTTATAATTTTTTATTTTATTTTATTTTCAATTTAATCCTTGAGTTTATTGAAAATTAAGCTTTATAATTTATTTTTTATTTGAATTTATTTTTAATTTAATCCTTCAACATTAAATTGATTGAGAATTGAGCTTTATAATTATTTTTTTCTATACTGTTATCATGGTTTTATAACCCAGGTTAGAGGTTAAACTAGTTGACTTAGATTTTTTTCACTCTTTTTTCAGTTGATTTTTTTCTAATTTCATCCTTTAATATTAGATTAACTAGGAATTATTATTCATAATTTATTTTAGTTTGTGTCTTATAAGGTTATCTTGATCTCATAACCTAGGTTACAAGTTTGATTGGTAGACTTAGATAGGTTTTTATTTCTTCTTTTTTTAATTTTATTCTTTAACATTGGGTTGATTGTAAATTAAGTTTTATAATTTTTTTATTTGATTTTAATAGGATTATTATGATCTCAAAATCTAAGTTTAAAAGGTTAATATAGGTCACCTTAACTTATTTTTTTGGTTAAATTTTATTTTAAATCTTATCCTTCAACATTGAGTTAATTGAGAATTAGGTTGAATAATATTTTTTTTACTTTCTATTAGGTTCACAGAATCTCATGATCTGGTTAAAAGATTTGGCAAGTTAATCCAAATTAATTTGAGTTGATTTAATATGTTGTTGTTTCAATACTTAAAATAAACAATGTCATCTTTGATTATTATTTTTTATAGTAAAACTACATTTTAATTCTTTATTCGGGTTGTTTTTAGACCTGCCAAGTCAACGAGGTCTCATTAAATCAATTCCTATATAGTTTTAATCTTTTTTTCTACTAAAAACACATTAACAACATTTTGATATTTTTTATATTCAACATAATCATTTCAACATGAAGCGTAGCGCAAGTAATTATCTAGCAATATGCTAAAAGTCCTTATCATTTCATTATAGTAGATTAAAAACACATTAACAACATCTTGATATTTTTTATATTAAATAAAATTATTTTGACCTCTAATATAGCGGGAGCAATTATCTAGTAATATGCTAAAAGTCCTTGTCATTTCATTATAGTACTGAATAGTGAAATGCCAAGGCATTTTATAGTTTAATCTTAAAAAATAAAACATTTTGAGATTTTTTACGGTTTCAATGTTTTTTTTTAATTTTATTCTTCAATATTAAGTATATTAGGTATTACACTTTATAATTTGTTTCGACTTATTTTTATGGAGTTATCTCAGTTTTATGATTGAACTCAAAAGTTTTGCAGAATAGTTAAGTTGACTTGAGACTTTTTCCCTATTTTTCCCTATTTTTTGTTTCTTAATATCATCTTTCAATATCGGGTTGATTGAGAATTATACTTCATAATCATAATTAGTTTTCATATTTTATTTTATTTCAATAAGGTTGTCATGATTTCATGACTCAAGATGCAAGTTTTGCAGGTTAACTTGGTTTATTTGTGTGTGTTTTTTTTTTAAATTTTATCCTTCAACAATTGGTTGATTGTGAATTGAAATTTATAATTTGTTTTCAATTTGATTTCTATGGAATTACCCTAATCTCCTTAACAATTTAACCCGAGTTGATTTAGTCATTGTTATTGTCCTTTTTTGTATTTGATTTTATTTTCTATTTAATCCTTTAATATTATGTTGATTAAGAATTGAATTTTATAATTTATTTATTTTATTTTATTTCTAAGGGGTTATCATAGTCTTGTAACTTAGGTCAATAGTGAAAATAGTTGATTTGAGAGTTTTTTTTAGTTTATTTTTTTAATCTCATCTTATAATATTGGATTGACTGAGAATTAAACTTTATAATTTATTTTATTTTGCATTCTATGAAATTATCCTTATCTCATAATCAAGATCACATGTTTGTTTGGTTGATTTAAGTGGGTTTTTTTTGTCTATTTTTAACTCCTTTTTAATTTTATATTTTGAAATTAATTTGATTGTGAATTGAGATTTATAATTTGTTTTAACTTGCTTTTTATATGGTTATCTAGATCTCATAATCTGGGTTTAAAAGGGTAACTTGGGTTGACTAAACTTATTTTTTGAGTTATTTTTTTTTCAATTTCACCCTTCAATGTTAGGTTGATTGAGAATTAGGTTAAATAATTTTTTATTTGCTTTTTATAAGGTTATTAGGGTCTCATGACCTGTGTAACAAATATTTTAAATTAACCTAAATTGATCTAGGTCACTCTAATATATTGTCATTTCAGTACTTAAAAAACAATGTCATTTTGATTTATTTTAGTTAAACTACATTCTTATTGGTCATTTGGATTGTCTTTAGACTTACCAACTCGACTAAGTCACATGAAGTCAAAACCTATATAGTTTTATTTTTTTCTAGTAAAAATACATTAACAACACCTGGATATTGTTTTATGTTAAAAAAATAATAATTTTACCCGCAGTGTAGTGTAGATGATTATCTAATGCAAGACTATTTGATATTCATTATGTTGGATCGTTGTCCCTTATTATTTACTTGAGCTTTGAGGAATTTGGTAGTCACTGTAAAGTTGCCTCCTAGAAAAATAACAAATTTTAAAGAAGTAATTATATTTTCTTCCTCTCTTTTATTTTTTTTAGATAGAGGAGATCTGTATTTGCTTGTATAATCCTGTCTTGTTATTAATCTCAAGGGATAAAGAAATTTACTAAAAGATCAAATTCTTGGCCTTAACCCATTAGAAAATTTTTTTCCTAGATTTTCTATATGGAGATTTTTTTTTAATAAGAGTCATTGTATTAAAGGTAGGACACTATACAGAGTATGAAGGGCATATCCCAAGAAGTACAAATGCAAATGCTTGTTATCCCAGTCAATTTGACAAAAAATAACAAGGAAAAAAAGTAAAAGCTAAAAAAAATTGAAAAGGATAAAAATAGACTAAAAAGATAATAGTAAATGAATTGGTTGACCAATTTATAAAAATTCCTTAACCAATCAACCAATTAATAACATTTGAAATTGTGTTAAATAGAATCTCAAAATTAGTAAGAACAATATTATCTTATGATTCTAAGAGGTGCCAAATGAACCTAAAAGTAGTTGAGATGTGAAACCTTGGTTCGAGCTGTACCAAATAAAACTAGACCAAATAAAAAACATCTTTGTAAATATCCTGATAAAATTAATAAATCTAATAAAAGATTAGATTATTTCTCTCATATAAAATAAATTTAACCGAGGTAAATAAAGTAACTAAATAAGTATAACCTATAAAGGTTATTCTCATGATAACACACCCAAAATATAGCTGAGAAAGGGCATTAAAAGAATAGATATTTAAATGTTTTAACCTATGACCTATAAATGATACATGTCAAAGAGAGAATGATTTGAAATGCATATAGTCTATCCATGATGTTGAGATGACCCATAGAGGCAAGCTATATGATAAAAAATATTTAGGGTGAAACCTATGATCTATAAAAGATGGTAAATATAGTCTATGAGTTTGTAATCTCTAAAAACCTTCCATATCATGTTAATAGAAAACCTCCTCAACGAGTGACCATTCCAAACTTAATGGTTTAGTAAGGCACTTTTAAGGTTAAAAGTAATTGAGTCTCAAATAGGCTCGAGTTCCAGACTATTTGATAGGAAAACCCAAATATCCCTTTCAATGATATTTACGACCATAACATTCCATAACAACCCAGTAGAAGTAAGTACCCGAAAAGGCATTAGGTTGTATAACCATTGCCCAATTGATAACCAATAGTCTAACCATAGAAAGGTAGTGTCCTATCACCAATATTAGAAACAAACTTTCTTCTACACCAATCTTTACTTAGTAGATTCTTCCTCTATTACCAAAAGGACACTAAAAGAGGCCTAACATACTTGAACGATTTGCATTTAAGTAGAACACTATATACCCATTTCAATCAAGCTAATGATCTATCTAAAAGTAATCACTAGACATGTTTGAGAATAAATGTTTTATTCCAAATTTGAGCCATTTTTATTTATAAGCCACTCTCCTTAAAAGGATATCAAGTATAAACTCATGCCACTTTAGCCCTTTAATAGGAGAGAGAGTAGTTTTTTGAATCAAAGACGGTTAAGATACTCTCTATCCTCCTCATAATAAAGTAAGGGATAATAAAACATGGAAGACCAATAAACCTATATAGAGAAGAGAACTAATTTGATCAGTTAAAGACACCCAGCATAAATAAAAGAAGTTAAGGTCCATAGCTTAATCCTAAAGAGAATTTGCTCTACCAAAGACTTATAATTAGAGTGAGTCAGTGTAGTAGATATCAATGGGACATTCAGGTATTTACCAGCAAAGAAACCAGCTTAAAACCTAAACAATTCTTGTAAAGAGGTCCTAAACTCATTGTCAACTCAAAGCACATCTAGGTATATAACTAACTAAGTGATATTATGTATTAGTTCTAAAGTCAACAAGATAACATCAGATATTTATCTTTTCAAAACAAAAGTAGTTTACAAAGGTCCAATAACCTCTTAAAAAATCATATTCAATTTATTCACAATGATTTTAGATATGTATTTGTACATCACATTACAACATAAAATAGGTTTAAAGTCATTTATAATGGTTAGAGTTTCAACCTCAAAACCAGGGTAATCCTAGTAGCATTAACACACCCAGATAAAATAGAGGAATAAAAAAAACACCTCATAACAACAATGAAGTCTTCACTAATATTATTCTAACTTTTTTTAAAGAATAAAGAGGTATAACCATCTAGTTTAAAAGATTTATCATTTGGGATGAAAAATAAAAATTATTTGATCTCATCATTAGTGATACGTGACTTTAAAAAAGGATCATAAGCAATCCCACCATAAAAGTATTGAGAGGTATTCTTTGTAATCATTTTTGAATATGTAAAAAACAACCCTTGAAAGTAGCACTATCAATTGACCTAAACTTGAGATCTTATCTTATTAGTGAACCAATGGATCATATTTCTCACTTGTTTATGTTGTATAGATCTATAAAAGAATTTGATGTTTTTTATCTCCCAAGTTTATCCACTGAATCTATTACCTCAACTTGTAAAAAGCTTTTTTATCCTTGCTTAACTAAAAAAACTCCTTTATAGGCTCTCTCTCTACCCACTAATACTCATCATCAGTCTTAAAAGAACAATGAAGTATATATTGTACTATAGTTCATCTAGTTTTTATCTGAATCACACGACTAATTATATGGCTAGTGTGTTGGTGGTGCAGAGACTTTAACTTAGGCTTTAGCAGTTCAAGTGTCTTGTTAAATTTGTATATAGGGTTAACATCCATAGAAAGTTGTCATATCTCTGCAACTAAACCCAAGAAATCATCCCTATCAACCCATATATTTGAAAACTTAAAAGATGTTTTAACTTTGGGTAGAGGATTAATGAATTGAACAACCATAACACTGTAATATAAGTAATCTTTAAGAAGGAATTTATAATAAATAACTAGTCAATTAAATATCCAATGTGTTAGCAAAAATCCAATTTAGCTTTTCAAGAAAAATACCTCTGCTATACTGGTCCCTTTCCTATAACCAAGTTAGCACCATCCTCACTTTTGAAATAAAAGATCAAGAAACCTTATTATGTTGTCATGACACTCTCAAGACCATAACTCTTTCATACTTATAATGCTATATAATTGAGTTTATGATAGGGCATCTTATAACCTAAGAAGAATCCCACCAAGCACTAGTTCCATTTAGATGCACTCTCATCAATGATATTTTTCAAAATGTCCAAAATAATGTTAATCTCTTGTCAAGGAAAATAGACTATCTTAGCATGGGTTGTAGCATTTAATACCTTTACTTTGCCTACCTTTAAAGTTCTTGGGGCTAAATTAGAGGTGGTTATGTTTTTGTAAGTTGTGGTGGTGTTTTGTGTGGGGGTAGCTTGAGTTTTTTTATGGTTTAGGGTTAGTTTTGGTGTTTTAATGTGGTTAATGAGTGATTTTGCTTGTGGTTGTAGTGTTTACCATGTTTGTTGTATTTGTGGAGGTGTTAAAGGGTTTTTTGGTGGCCATGGCTAGGTTGTAAGCAAGCTATATAGTGAACCAATCAACCGTTTTCTAGTAAACTAGTTGACTAATTTCTGGGTGATTTATATCCATGTCTAGGTTGGAACTTCGAAACAGCAACACACATAATAGATATAAAAGGAGCTAAAATCAAATAGTCTAGTTCAATATAAGCAAGTATAATATAACATATCAAAGAACCAGAGTGATTTAACGGTTAAATCAAACACAATTTACAAAAAGACATTTAAATATGAATATTGAGTAAAGGTATTCTGAGTAAAAATCTTTCAAGAATAATGGAATTTGATCTCCACTTGTTAGACCTGAGAGAAGCTCTGAGTGAACATCTATATGAAAAATAGATTTGATCCAATAGTGGAACTAAGTGAACCAAACTAGTAGCTATAATTACCTGAAATCCAAATTCCCCATAAAACTTGCGACAACTATATCTTTTAAATGACACCAAATAAATCAAATTTTGTTAGTGAAATTAGATAAAAGGAACTGAGTGTGTATTGTATTGTGATAACTTTTGTGATTGTGGTTTGAATAAAGTTGTTTTATAAAAAGCAATTTTGATTGAAGTTGATTTGATATTTATATATGTTTGAATAAAGAGTGATTTAATGTGTTTGGTGATATATATTAATATTAATGGTTTTTAATTTAAATATTGTAGGTTTAACTACAGTTATTATATCATGAAATAAATAATACTTTATATAAAAAAATTTATTGTTCCATTAAACTATCGATAATTTCATCATGTATAAAATTTATTTAATAAGAACTATAATTTTTATAGTTTTTTAAACATATCATAAAATCAAGTAAAATATTATTAAAAATAAAATTATAATTATAATTAAATTTTACAAATATTACTATTTACGTAAACAGTGCGAGTGAATAAAATCACTGTACGATTTACGTGTGTTAACAAATGTGCAGAGTGAAGTAATTCACTCTGCACTGTTCACTTAACAAAAGTGAACGATGCCGACAAAACAAGTGTATCTTGTTTCTCCATTGCCTGAATTTCTATGCGATTTTCGATAGGTCTCATAAACTAAAAACAATGCTTTCCACTTTAACCAAACATTATAAAATTGTAGCTTCTTTAAAACGTAAGCACTACTGTGTAAACGGAGCTCTAATGTCGTGGAAGCCCAATCTCTCTCTCATCTCCCTTTCAGACATTCTCTCTCTTCCATTATCAGTTAAGTTGAATAGTGGGAATTATTTGGATAACTTTCAGGACCATGTACTGTAATTTGACAATACCATCTGTATAAGCCAAAAAAAGAAAAACGTTCGATTATGATCTTTTGGCACAAAAACAAGGCATTTTTAGAACACAATACCAAATACTCATTATGGATTTCAGCTGCGTACAGTTACAGACACAACATTCTCAAGCCAGTGGTTTGTGGTCCTATAAACAAATGGCTTTCTTTTGTTTTCTTGTGCTAAGCAGCCTAAACTAGCTAGCTAGCTCATCCGTTCCAACAATAAGCTCCTTCCATTTTCTTTCAGCTTTCCTTGCCCCCACTTAGCTTTAATGAACCAACCATTGTTCATGGTCCTCCATCATTTTTATTTCCTACAACCTTTCTTATAGTACCAATCATGAGGTCCTTTTTTCTTTCAAAGTACAAGAGCACAAGAAGCATTTATTGATTACCAAGCGCATAGATGCAGACATGTTGGATATCTTTAGTCTTGCAACGTAAGAAATTTGATTGTTTGGTTGGGAAGAATTAACAATGGTTTTTGCAACATCCATCTATAAGTGTGGAGGGAAATATTTATAGTGCCTGAAATGATCAGAATTGCTGAAATATTGAATCTGAATTCTTGAGATGCTGATTAGTTTCCAAAATTACATCGCTGGTCTGGGACTGATAGAGTCCTCGGGAGACCCCTGAAAAAAAAAAAACCATGCATTAGAAAATGCCAAGTGCAGGTAGAAGCATAGTTTATTTTAGGAATGTTTGCGTCTAGCTACCTGTGAATGTTGAAGACGAAAAGAGAAGCTGATTAACTTTAATTGAACCCCAGATTTTGAAGGTTTTGTGAGTCAGCATCCCTGAAAGGTTGAACTTGCTGCATTTGATTTATTATATGTCAGGATCAAGGGCGTGATACAATGCCAAGAAAATAGCAAAGGGTTAAAATCACCAAGTGTAGATGCAGTTACAGCTAATGGATCAAGACAAAGGTCAATATTGATGAATGCTGAAGAGCTTCTAGTTTTTACTGGCCCAAGTTGGGGAGGATTTGTCAAAGATTCTGGCTCGCTGCTTGTTGCCTGTCGTTGCATCAGATTTAGTTGAATGCGGTCAAATTGGAAATTGTTGATGGCATAGTGGCTGCTGGAAAACTCTTGAATGTCCGTTTGGTATTGTGGTGATCGCTATTGAGTTAAATATTTTATCATAAATTTTAAAAATGCAGCCCATTAAAAATTAATTTCATGCCACTTTGCTAAGGCTAAAAATTATTGCTTTTCATTGCCCCTCCCATTGCCATACGTGCAGAATGAATGAATTAATTCACTCCACATTGTTAACTTCAAGCAATAAATAGTGTGAACTGAATTAATTCACCCAGTATTATTAACGTGACTAGTGACTTTATTGTTCATGTTAGTACATGTCAAGGTTAAAAAAAAATCTAATTTTTTTAATTGTATTTTTTAAAAAAACTAGTATTTAATATTATTCAATAACTCTATATAAATTAAAAGGAGATCACATAATAACATAGTATTTATAGAATTTAATTATAATTATAATTTTATTTCTGATAATATTTTAATTGATTTTATTGTATACTCAAAAAACCATGAAAATTATAATTCTTTTCAGATGAATTTCATACATGATAAAATTATAGATAAGTTAATTGAATAATAAAAAACATTTGATATAAAGTATTATTTATTTAATGATATAATAGTAGTAATTAAATTTACAATATTTAAATTAAAAACTATCAATAGTAATATATATATATATATATTAGTTATTTTATAACTTTAATTTGAAAAGCATATTTAACCAAGCACATTAAATTATTTTTTATTCAACTTTAATTTTAATCATAATTTTAATTAAATATATATAAATATCAAATCAACCTTAACCAAAAATATTTTTGGTAAAATAATTTTTTTAAAATCACAACTACTAAAACTAGCACAATATCAAAAACACATGAAACTTCATTGCATAATTATTTAGAAGAACATGTTAGTTCCAGGAGAAATCAAACAATCTGAATTCCCATTTATAACATTCCAACAAGACGCTAAAACCTTACCTCTTTCCCATAAAAGTTGTCGATATTGAATTCTGGCCTTGGGTTTAGAGCAGCAAGTTTCATGGATAAGAACTGTAAGTAGATGGAAATTTGATTATTTGAATTCTCAAAAGAATCATCTGATAGAACAAATTTACTGGGATGGTTACCTCTACTTGTCTTTGAAGAGATTGGACATAATTGATGATTTCATCTAGCATTCCGGCCCTGCCTGTTATTTTGTTGCATCCAGGGACTAGATCTTGCAGACTTTTCATTTTCTTTCTAATCTTTTCCCTCCTAGCCTCAAATATATCAAGGACACATAACTGAACTCAGTGGAGGTGACAGCATTAATTTTGACGAATAACTCTACATGTAACTTGTATGAATTATGCCCATGAAAAATGTTCCTACTTACTCTTTCAGCTAAGCTATGACTGTCGGTAGCCTGGCCACGACGTGCCCGGACATGAATATAATCAGTCTTTGGTAAAGCTGAAGTCTTCTGATTTTCCTTTGAAGAATCTGCAGAAATCTCTGGACTGTTTTTCTCTTTGACCTTGCAGTCGACTTCTATTACTTTAATCTTATTGTCACACTCTTCTGCTGCAGCAAACTAAACAAACAAGGAAAAAAATGCAGAGAAGTTTTAGCTGACACAAATTCATCAAGCTGATTAAAGTAAAGATTTTGTTTAAAATATAAAGCCATTCTGATTACACAAAGGCTGAAAAGGAGAGGATTGGCTTGCTTTGACCAGAGGTACAAAGAAAAGTTCATTCTTTCTTGAATTACAAGAATTGAAGATTCATTTTCAACTCCTATTCTGATACTGATAAGTTCAAATACTATTGCTAAGAAAATTCGATTTCTTATAAAATCTTGATCATGTAATACTCCTGATTGAGAATTGAATTGAATGAACTTGCAGTGAAGATGAAGAGACATACCTCTGCTTTTCTCTTATTTGAATTGTCTCCACTACCATTGTTGGATTGCTTATTTTCCATCAAGGTCAAGTCTCCACCTGCCACCTTTATTGCTACCACCTTATCCTCTGTTTTCGCAGCCTCCTCCACCCCAATTTGGCAGCTAGAAGTCCTTGAAAGACAACGATCAATCTCAACAGATCCCGCTACCTCTGCTTGTCCAAAATCCATCCTATTATTAGCAACCAACCCAGTGCCATTTAATGAAAAACCTCCATATTTTGGCAAATCATTGTTCCCTAGATACATTTCAGGCTTCTTCCAATCAATTATATCTCCATTCATTGACTCATGATCAACGAAACCATGAAACTGGTCAGTAGGCATCGAACATGATTCAAGGGAATTGTATTGGTTCACATAATTATTCTGCTGCTGCTGCAGCCATTTGAACCTTGTTTGCTATCTTTCTAACACAGTCATGTCCATGCAAAAGGTGTGTTTTTGAGACAGCATAAGATTATGTGATACTATAGAACGCTGTCCTAATTCCTGAAGGCTAAAAGCCTTTGAACAAAAAACCTCAACCACTCCACTATGTTACTAGCCCTAAAAATATGTGCTAGAAAGGCGATGGTGGGTATATTTTGATATTTGTGATAGAATTGGGTAATGAGCTTAAAAGGATAGATGTTAAGTCTCAATCTAAAATCAATGTGAAGTTATTTATAGCAGAAGATATATATAGGGAATGAAAGGGAATGAAAAGATAAGAGAAATGAAGGAAAGAAAGAAGAGAGAGAGAGCCATAGGAAATCACAAAGGAATGTACGCCATACACAAAGATCAGTGGGCTATGGACCCCAGTCACAGAACCACCATGTGGGGATGTCCGTTGAACAGTAAACGGGGAGGCTTGAACGGGTTTTTGTTGAGATTTTGGCCTTTCAATTCTTGGTAGGGGATCTTTGTTAGGTACTGCACTCGCTAAACAAAGGAAACTCTTAGGGTTTATATATATATATATTTTTTTTCCCAAGTATATGCCCAAGCTTCTAGTCAAGGACCACAATCTTTCATAAACTGAGCGATACTCCAAATTTGTTGCCATAATTTGAGCCACTTCAATTGCTATTTACTCATTTGTATGCTACTATTTGATATGAGGAACACTTTTGTGGATAAATTTTAGCTCATCAAGTCGAGCTTTTTTATTTTTCACGAATGGGGTATCCTCGAATTAGGTTTTGTATAGTGAGAACAAATTTATTTTCGATCGGATTTTAGACAAATTATTCATGAAAAATACGAGATGGAGCAAATCTATTTGTTGTATGTAAATGAGGATTTGAATCCAAGACGTGCATTAGCATAGAATGAGGGATAATTTTTGTTGGCAACAAATATAAAACTAGTTTGATGATGATTCTGTAATGTTCACTGCAAAAATAAAAATAGTAAATCTGCTCATAGTCTGCCGAGTAGAGACAACAGAATCAATCAAGCCCTTGAGCGTTGCTCATAATAATAATAATTTAAAATGCATATATTTTAATCTCTGTCATGCAAGCTTCTGATCCACTACAGAAAACGACAGCAAGCAAGCCATTTAAATCACCTGCAATTTGATATCGTTGTTCAACGTATATTTATGGTAGAGAACCCCTAGAAAACACAGAGAGAGGGGGGGGGAGATTTGCTCCTTAGGGAGGAACAGTCCATTATACTGAAGTAGGAAAAGATCTCCCCCTTGCATTTCATTAAAAATCCATCATTTGAGAATGCATCTTGATCACCAGAAGAGAACATTGGCCTGGAACATCATGGAGGAGGACTCAGGAGAGATATGAAATACAAATGATAAAGATCTTTGTTTTCCATGATAAAGATGCATGCATGGATAAGATCATGAGAAAATGAGAGGGTGCCCCACCGGCAATTTGTGCCATAATACGCCAGCACAAGCAAATGACACCAATACCCATCCCAGCAACTCCAATCACACTTTCCATAGATGACATTATTAAGTACCAAAACAAAAGGGTTACAATTTTCTTCCAGACTATTCTATGCCAAACAGATATGTGCTAGTCACAAGGAAACTACTAAACAAGAATATGCAGCTTGATGGGAATCATCAGTTCAGTCATTCAAGCCATTTTACATCTTATGAAAAGACTTGGAGCTAAATCTTATTCACATCCATATAAGAGAGGTTAAAGAAGAGGCAATTTTGATTCATGAGGGTTGCCATAGTTGCAGGATTTTCCTTACTGTTCCTATTTATGTAGTAATTCAAATGTTTGGAAAAATATAAATGATGACTAAAGAAGACCAAATTAGTTACATATCAAAGATGATAGTTGATGATCCTCTAGAATCCAATATTTTAAGGAATTTGAGTTTTTGAATATGTAGAAAATAAATGATTATATATTTATATCAATCTTCTCTTCTCTAGAACTGAGAGCCTAAAAGGTTGGTGAGAAAAGCCTGAATTCCTACAAAAAAACTTTTGTTTATAAGATTTTACAACCTTTCTTTTCTAAAACTGTATAACTAAAAGGTTAATAAGAGAAGCCTAGATTCCTATAAAATAGTTTTTATTTATGAGATTTTAAAACCCACATCAGTGATTTTATAATGAAAAATTATAATAAATAATCATTTAATTCTGAAAACAAAAAATGTTTTTAACCCATGTATTTTGAACTTTCTTTCTTTTATTCAAGATGTCAAAAGTCTTTTCCTTTGACATCCAAGTGTTAAGGAAATCCCTTACATTGCTCCATATATTGATGTAAGTGTCTTCTTACATGACATTAATTATAATAAAAGTACCATTTGTTTATAAAAAATAATTTTATATTATTTTATATACAATATTAATATTGATGGAATCAAGCTTTATAACCACCATTAATGTTAATAGACATATAATAGACTCTTTGAGGAATTTTACACAACTAGGACATAGAAAAATAATAATTTAAGGATATCAAGTCTAACATCTCTCTGAGTTCCGAGTCTAACATCTCTGAGTTCAAAGTTCAAAGGCAACGATATCTAGCAGGAAGCCGAGTTCAAGAGTTATCAAGTCTTGCATCAACAGTTTTAAAGCTTTCCTATTGGCTAAGAGGAAAATATTTAAAACAAGTTGGTGAAAACAAAATCATTACAATATATATCTCACGAGACAAGATGAGAAAGGCATAGCATTGAGATCTAAAGCCTCTATATATAATTCATATTAATGAGATGAATATAACTGAGGCAACTTTAAAATGATGGGTATCAAGGTAAGTGATGGGGGTTTGGAGACCAAGGGTCGGCAGAGTGTTGGATCCTTGGAGAATCCCCACCTACCTTCATATGCTTGTGTCTCCAACAGCTTCGGCCATCAAAGCTGCTCATTTATCAAATGTTCAGATCAAATTCACGCCTGAGCTCCAGTCCCAGGTTCAAGTTTAAGATCTATCACACTCCATGTAATCACCTCCTCTCCCTTTAACTGCTGAACTTCCAGCCTTTAATTACATCAGACCAAAAAAAAAAAACTCCATGAGGCACTGCCATCAGCAAGACATGGCGGCAACCTCATTAATCTTTCCTGTCAGAGATTGACACTTGGCAACCAAGCTTTCTAAATTCCTCAATTCAGCATGCAAATGAAAAACATAATATTTGCAAAGTCCGTTACTAATTCACTACTGACCTCAGCTTTGATTGCCTTTGAATAAAAAAGACAGCAACAGAGCTATCAATGGTTGCCATTCAACCAGTTCCCAGAACATAGAAATAATCTCATAAAAAGAACATTTTATGATGCGAACAAGATTAGTGAAGTTAAGAATGCGGAGTCAGTAAGAAACCCAAACACCAGAAAAACATAATGCCTAAATAAGAAACAGAAAAAGGGAAAATGCATACCATAGTGAAATGAAATAATAAATCAGTGTGCAGTTGAGAAGCAACAAGAAGACCCTGCCCAATGAGAAGGCAAATCAGTTGCACCTGGGCGTAAAACTATATGCATCGTCTTTTGGAATTTGCAGCATTAGGTTATTGTATGGGATATAAAAGCATTAAAGGTAGATCCCAAACTAAACTCGTCAATAGAAATGCATAAGAATGGAGTCTAACAGATTTTGTAATGGTCAACAGATATTTCAAATACAATCAAGAAACTATAAAAATTCTTCCACTTTGAATTTTCTCTAAATAAAAACACCGGTGTAGGCTCTTAACAGCTACTCATTTGCACAAGATAATGGCGGATGATGGATTGAAATGAAATCAACAAGAATAAAACATAAGGGAAATGCAATTGACTGATAATTACAGGAATATGGTCTTGTTGGCCAGAGACCATGACCAAACTTCATGAATTTGTAGAATAAAAGGATGGAAGGCAGCAAGAATTAAAATTGTCATTCATGGATAAATTTAACTTGAATTTCAGAAATCCAAATCAATTTCCTAACAATATATCAAACAAGACTAAAGAATACAGATCATCATACATGGATAAATGCAGCTTCTTCCTGGCAATCAAAATGATTTTCCTAACAACATCAAGCAAAACTACACATTGGTATTTACTATACAGCAGGAACATGGCAGCAGATACAGCTTAGGAAATCAAACCTAATGAACTCTGCATGCTGGGAATTAGAGTATTAGAGAGAAACAAAACCGTTACCAATTAAACATAAAATATCTTCAGTTTGATGCTATTGCAATTCCATTCCAGACAAGAAGAGTAGCACCACAAGGTATGAGAAACAGAAAACTGCCGAGGTTGATTCTATATTTGACATTAAAAAGGATTCTGAGTCCCAAAAGATCAGAAAAAGGAGTGGTTTGAAGTGTCATCTCTTTTTTTTTGATGCAACAGAACTGCGTACAGAGAACACTGATAAATTCTTGAAAAATCCAGATGTCTTGGGAGATGATTTCTTTTCTCTTGTTTGGTGGTCAGCATTTCTATCAGTAACAAGATCAGAGCAAAAGCTTTCTTGATCATTATCATATTCGATGTCTCTTAACTGCCGAAGCAATTCCACTGCACTTGCTCTCCCTTTGTCAGTTCCATTGATAGATATATCAACAAGGGAAGGGATAACACCTTCATCCATCACCAGCTGGCAATATTGAAGACGCTGAGAGCATAACAAAAGCAGAATGGCCACTGCATGCTCTTGTTCCTCCCAACTACCACTCTCAAGTAGCTCAGCAATAGAAGCAATACATCCATTTGTCTCAGCAACAGAAACCCTAGCCACTTCAAGATCACACAAATTTCTTAATAGAACTATAGAATATCTTGAAAGATTCCGATCCTTCATCAAAGGAACCAATTTCGGGATGCACTCCATAGATGCAATTTGGGAACAAATATCATCGTTTGAGGACAAATTGTGTAGAATTTTAATGGCTAGTTCTTGGAATTCTTTGTTATGGGAGTCAAGCATCTTTCGGATAGAAACAAGAACACCACATGCAGTGATTTTAGATCTGCAATATGGGTAGCCAGACAGCACTTCAAATATGGCAAGAACCTCTTCAGTTACTTCAGAATCAAGGAATGATGACAACAGATTAAAGGCCTCTTCACGCAAGTATGATATTCCACTTCTGCAATGAGCAAAACCTAGCAATGAAACTACTAGCCATAGATCCTCGTATAAGAGATGCATGAACTAGACTTGTATCAACAAAGAGAATTAAAAGAACTATTGTAGCATTTAGCTTGTCAAATGTCATGCAATGCTTTGGAGGAAACAATTATCTGTTACATCAGAGCATGATCCTGCCCAATTTAAAGCTAAGTTTTCAATGAGAAGGTAACAAGTCATTTTCTAGACATCCTAGAGCAGATAACTTCTAAATTTAGCAGAAATATAAGATTAAATAGAACAAGTGACTTTTTTTTACATCAGCGATTTTCCTGCCATCCTTCCGCTAAGGCTTGGGCATTATAGAATACATTCATACAGTATAAGGGTAGATAGCAGATAAATAGGTCAAGACACCATAAACAATTGAAGAATTCCTATAACTACTACCACAAAGAGAATAAATTACCTGTTTTTGCTGACAAATGAAAGCAACAAGTGAAATCCAACTCTCTGAGCTCCTATATCTTGTTGTTCACGTGCATCTCTCAGGAATCTAAATAGAGGTTCGACAAAATTCTCAGATGATTGAGAAGGACAAACTTGATCATTACACTGCAAACAGCCCTTGACATCTTCAACCATCTTGCATTGAGAATCCCAGGGAAGCTCAGCAAGTCCAGACAGAAACTTCAAGTCTTGCTGATTCATATTTGTATAAGAATGGCATTCAAATGAATAATCATTGTCCTGTACCAAAATCAAATTTGACCCATTTGCAACCTTAGATTGTGAAGCATCTGAACTGTAACTAGCATCTAAAGACCCCAGGGATATATTGCTAATGTCCAGTGGAAGGTTTAGATCATTCATGGAACTGCTTAAACTAGCAATCGAATTGATAGAAATGTCCAATAACCTCAATGCTCGAATGCTTGGGTCATGAATAGTGATTCCATACTTCACACACCACTTTGATATTAGGTCTTTAATGGTTGTGTTTGGAGTCGATGCACAATGAGCTAATTTCACTTTGGTTTTTGGGCATGTATCATTACCCTCATCAAACCACTTCTGTATCCACATCCTTTCAAATGTTTGTCCAGAAGCAATAACAACAGGATCGTACATCACTCTCATAGATATAGGACACTTGAACTCTTCAGGGGGTGTAACTCTACTAAACATGTCAGTTTGAGTCTCATACTGCTCACATCCTACACAAGACTCTACTTGATTGTATTGTCGATGGAAAGAAGTATCACTGGGGTTCTTCTGTGAAAACAATCCTTCATGCTGAGCTTTGGGAATCTCTGTTTGCTCTTCAATGAGTAAGTTTCCATGCTTCTTCAATAAAAACAAAAGGTAATTTAAGATACTCTTTTTTGTGGGTTTATTGCCACCATCCTTATCTAGCTGCTTCTTAATAGATCTTTTCTCTATCAGTATGGCCTTTCGAGATGTAATATGCAGTCTTGAAGCTGCAAGTTGAATAGCCTTGATTTCAGAATTCACCATATACTGAGATCCTAAATTGCACTGCTGGAGCAATTCACGCATGGCTTTACCAGCCTCTTCTACAGAGGAATCTGGCATAAACATTGCTGCCCGAAGATCATCAATAATTTGAGATATCTGCAAAGAAAAACCGCTTATCAGCCAGAAGAAAAAAGAGACAAGAGAGGGACAAGATAAAAAAAATATTAATGAAAATAAAAAACTGACAGAGAAATAAAAAAGGTGGTCTAAAACAGTTTTAGGCCCATAGCAGTTTTGAGTATTAGATGCCCAATTTTATTTTTTTTAAAAAAAAGATACTAGTAGAAGTACTTGTAACAAAAGAATTCTAGAAAAGCAACATCAAATGAGCAGGGATTCACAATAACTTTTGCCAGATTTAATGATTTAATAACTAGATCGAAGCAGGTGACTTGGAAATAATTTATTGAATTCTTCTTCACGCGCTTGCAATCTCAAAATTTAAGCAATCACCAATCAGATCATGCCAGTGACTGTTTTAAGGAAAAACCATGTCCTTATTTCAGAAGAGCAAGTAATAAGCAGCCAGCTTACTTACTGACTCTGAATTACTATGCAACACAAGAGTGAAAATTGAAAAAAAAAAAGAATCAGGGAACAGGAATAATTACATATTACAGACAATATAGCTAAAGAGTTGCTGAAGGTTTTATAGTTTTCTCATGGACCATGTTATCATCCACATCACCATCTAGTTGAGACAAGAAAAAAGACAAATAGCGAAGGAAAGCCCTGGAGCCTGTAATGTGACAAACCTCGGCAGCCAACATTATTGGAACCATTGTTTGCAATTGGGCTAAACTTTGTTCCACCAAGTTCCTTAATCTTTGACATTTTGAGACAATAGCATCCCCCGTTATTGCCTGAAAGTAATGCAGACCAGAAATTATCTTTAAATAGATTGTTTTATTAGGTCTTTCTCTAAATGGGTGTTAATTTAACAGATCAGGAATAGAAAGGTTGATAAAACCAACAACAACAAAATGCTGTTAATTTCATCATTTACTGCAGAAAGATTAAATATTCGTCCATAGTGCAAACATATGATTCATACCTTTTATACAACAATGATAGCTCACATGGATATAACAAAATGCTGAGACAACAAATCACCAGATCCAAGGGATCCCAGAACAACCAGTGTGTGTAGGTGGGGGTGGGGGTGTGCGTGGCAGGCATTGTTGTTGATGATATTATTATTACATACACTTTCTTCATCTGAAATAAATAAAGGGTACCAACCAAATATAGTTTGCTAGAGTCGCAACAGTACTGAAGATGTTGCCTGGCTTTCTCAAGTGCTTTCTTTAACAAACATAGTGCCTGTATTCCTGACGAGCACCGAGGTCGAGCTGCTTCAATTTCTGGAAATTTTTTTGAAACTGTATCGACCAACTTCATCAACTCTGTACACATGGAGTGATGAACCTGAAAGCATAAAGTACATGATTTATCTAGAAAATGGAGTTGAATAATCAGAGAAAAAAAAACACATGGAAAATGTAGAAAGACATATAATAAACACAACAAGGACTTCTATGCTAAAATAATAGGATTTTACCAACCATCATTGATTATTCTCTTAATAAACACTAAGGCTATTTCCATATACTTCTCAACTCAATTGAACAAAATTTGCCCAGTCAAAATGGCAAAGAAAAAGAAATAGTGTACTTCCACCACAAAAATGGCACAAGCGAACTGGCTGCATACACAAAAATTTGGGTGATGGACAATGGATGCACATAATTTACTTAGATATATACTATTTTGTTTAGTACATAATTAGATGCTAAATATATGAAAAGGCATCACTGAAAATGTGTCCGGGATAATCTATAAGAAATGATGATACTGCCAGTACAATATAACTGTGTAATTGAAGCAAACAATTCCAACTGTAAGAGAAAATCAGGCCTTGGCTCATAGGTACCTTGAAGGAATAAGTAAACGGCAGTGTCTCCACTACTTCAGCAGCATCGGTTCCCATGCAAAAGGAGTATGCTGGATCTGCACAAAGCACAATCTGAGCTTAAGCATCATTTCTATAATGCATAAGAGTATAAGGATAAATTCTATATGCATAACCTAATAAATACAATATTTACAAGATCAAAAAGCAGAATGTAATCGCCAACTGTAAAATACAAATATCAACAGCACAAGTCTAGCAATTAGCAACCAGGATGCAATGCTTATCCAAAACCTAAATGCACTGATGTAAAAGCGAGGATGGAGGGTGACCACGTTCCCAGTGCTTAAAGAAACAACTGCATGCCCATAGATTACCAAAGTTAACAACAAAGCTTAGATGTGATTTGCACAAGCATATTTCAACTTGTACATAAAACAAGACCACAATAAACAAGATGGAAAAGAATAAATTACTGGAAATCTGTAGCGGCTCTGGCAGAGCTGCACTAGCTTAATCATCTCAATTTAAAAGTGAAAAGTTAAGACTGCTTGCAACAGATTAGAATTCCTGTATAGCATATGTATTATGTGATGTCTAGGTTCAAGATTTCTATTTTCCACCCCAAAGCTTCATGTGTCAACTTCAGTGAATCTAGTATCAGAATAGTCTCATAAGGGGAACCGTAACATGTCCATCATCTTCTGCACTCCCCCTTTCTTCCAGGATTGCTGTGAGTTCCAATCACACAAGCCCCCCACCCCCAAGCAACTCAACACTCCTTATTAACCATGGCCTAGGAGTTAAGTGTTACATCTTGGTACGGCAGGACTCTATCTCAGTAGGTTTTGGATTAGTTATCAGACTATGAGACATGCCCTTTTTCAACCACAAAGAATCCATCAACCGAATAGCATGATTGTCCATGATAAAAACTTCATCATTAGAATTACGGTTGAATAATGCATTGATGTTCTCCCGGGCATACAACTTCGAAGAAAAGGGAATATTTTGTTTAACCCATCATAGTAAGACTACAATGACTAAATAAACAAAGAGAAAGACTCACCTAGTGATACTGAAACCACAACAGATATAAAAAGCTCCTTTCCTTGCTGCTAAGGAATCAGTTGAACCACCAGTTAATCCCAATAAGGAAAATGGCCAATTCTAATAAACCCCAAAATTTCCCGCCGATAAACTTGCCTTGACAACACACACAATTCTAACAGTATCTTTAGAGCACCTTGAATTACAAGCAGAATTCAAGAAGCCAAAGTAGCCTCCTTACAGCCCCGGAGTAGAGAAGCAAAGTAAAGAGGCAGCAATATTTAAAAGCAGCACATGTTGATGAAGGTTAACACCCCACAGAGAATCTCTGTGACTAAAATTCTTATTCATCAAAACCCACTTCCCACTTCCTTGATAACTACTAGTGACTGAAAAAACCTCAGCCCCACGATGTTTCCTTAACTAAACAAAGAAAGAGCGAGCAAGCATAGCTCAGAATTGGATTTTCCCTTAAAGAGCAAAGCAAGAGAAGAGGTAACAATTCTGTTACAAAATTTTGAACTTCAGCTTCAAACACAAAAACAAAGAAAACCCACAAAAGAAACTCGGCATAATTGCAGTGAAAATGAAGCACGCGTTTGAATATTAAAGCTTATAAATAGTTAGATTCTCGGGGCAACCAAGTCCATGCACCAAAAAACGAAATAGATAGTTTACCTCATTGTGAAGACTTTATAGAACCAACGAGGGAGACACGTCAACCAGCAATATTTGCTGGGCAATTTACAAAGTTGAACAAGACTAGTCAGTCGTATCAGGTTTTCTTTCATGTCTGGCCATGAATAACAGTGAAAAAAGTTAACATTATATTTAGGCCTGAAAAATAGTTATTTTTGAAAATAAATTTTAGAAAAGTATATTTTTAAATATATTTTTATATTTGATAGTGTATAAAAAAATAAATTAAAAATAATTTTTAATATTTAACTATGTTATGAAAAATAAACTTAAAAATAACTTGTTAATATTTTTTTCAAGTTTATTAAAATAATAAGAAATAAATTTTACAAATTAAAAAGATGGATGACAATGAAATTGAAAAAAATATAATTTTATAAATTATATCAAATAAAATAAATAATAATTAAAATAATAGAAATCAAATCTAAAAAATAAAAAAATTAGAAGATTAAATTAAAAAAATAATAATTACCATTTAATAAATTATTGCAAATAAATAAGTAACAAGTAAAAGAATAAGGATCAAATTTAATAAATAAAAAATTTCAATTATAAAATAATAAGGGAAAAGTAAATAATAATTATAAAAATAAGGATTAAATTCTAAGGGATAAAATTTAAAAAAATATTCAAATAATATATATATATATATAAATCAAAAGTTTGATAACTAAATTAGATATAATTAATAAATAATATTATATTTTTAATTTTTTATTATTTTTAAAAAATATTTTTCATCCAAAACAAAAGAAAAATATTTTATAATTTTAAAAAAAACCAAGCTAAATTTTCATTTAACTAGAAAATATTTTATTTGTTTTTGTAAAAAAATAATTTTCGTTAATCAATTTTCTAATAATAACATAAACACATAAAACTTTAAAAAATAATTTAAAAAAAATAAACACACCCTGATTCCTCAAATGTTTCTTTAGTCTAATCCCTTTCCTTTTCCATATCCTTATCCTTCAACTCTCTATTCTGTAACTATTTGGTTCATTAATAAAGATTCTTATAGATCACGCCATTAAGGGCCACATGATGCACCATGGTGTTAATTCTTGAAATATATGCAGAAGCTTAAATGTACAAGAAAGATGGAAGGACTAAATGATTGCAAAGTAGAGAGGAGGTGATGATATTAGGACGAATAAGAGTAAAGGGACCAAGATTAAGAATGAATTGAGTGTAGAGGTACAAAATTGTGCCATTGAACTAAAGGGAAACTTCGAGGGGTTTTGCTACTTTGGTTTGTCTTTCGAGCGTTGTATAGCCAATGAGAACGAACGCTGCCGTAGCTTCTTCTCATGTGGCTTTGATGATCCTAGACCGTCGGATTGTAATGAGTAAAGTTACTGAATGATGGCCCCACTTTAAAATCTTTGGTGAAAGGGATTTGGATACCCGGGGTAGGGATGTCTGTGTCTGTGATAATGGCAGGGAGAGGCTCACATTCATGGCTCCACGCGCATCCTATCTTGAGAAATTAGAAGTTCTAACAAACGCGTGGTAATTTTAAAAAAGCAAAAAAAGTGACTTGAGATATAGACTTAACCAAACAAAAATATAGGTATAATCTAATCAAATAATAAAAGAATAAGCAATTACAGTTAATGGATCCAATTAAACAAAAAATAATCATGGAAACCTGAAAAAAAGAAATTGTCGCCAGAATGAAAAAAAAAAGAGAGTTAAGATTCCATCCAATCAAAGGAAAAAGAAAAGCAGAAATAAATTTAAATGAATAGGAACACATATATGTAAGTGAGGTCATATAATTGAGATAAAATAATAAAAAAATCAAAGTTAAATTTTAAATAAATTAAATATAAATATAAAAAATTAAATAAAAATAACAAAACAATTAACAAACCGAGTAAACCAACTAAATTTTATTACTTGAATCATAAGAAAAAAATAACTTAATAGAAGACAAATCAGGAAATATTATGATGCTTAATTTCAAATCAATTTAATATTGAAAAATAAAATACAACATATATTAAGTCTTTGAAAAATTATCCTAAAAAATCAAAGTCAATCTAAACTAATTCGTTAAATTTATTATCTAAGTGACGGGATTAGGATAAACAAATAGAAAAGAAATTAAAGAAAATCATGAAATCCATATCAAAAAACACCAACCTTGAAGGATGTCATTAGAAAAAATTAATTATAAAAAAAATCAATTTTAAAAATTTGTCAAAACAAATTAAACAAAGAAAGACAAATAAAAAGAATCGAGATAACATGGGTTATTTTTTAAATTAATAAAAAATTTAATAGAAAAAAGAAAAATAATATATCTCAATCTCTAATTGAATAAATATTAAAAGAAAAAACTAAAAAAAATTTAAAAAAAAATCAAGAAAACCATGAATCCTAAACCCAAGCTCAATTAAGAAGGTTAAATCCCCAACTTATTTAATATTGAAGGATGAAATAGAAAAATATAAAAAAATTATCAAAATATAAAAAAATAACAATGAAAATAAAAATTAATTTTGATAGAAAAAAATTAAGGATGAAATTTTAAGAAAAAGATCAGTTTAAAAAATTATCTAAAATATAGTAAGTAACAATCAAAAGAATAAAAATTAAAATTTTTTTTTAAAGTAAAGGGGGTGAAATTGAATAAATGTTAATTTTATAAATTTTTTTAAAAACAATATTAATAAAAAAAATTGTTCAATTTTGAAGAAATAATAAATTAAAAAGTTCTTTTAAATTTTTAAACGGAAGAGTTCAAAATTTTTTTAAAAAAATAAGGAAAAAGGGTTGTGGACACTAAACCGGAGTCTCAGTGGCCACACACCCCACCTCATCAGATAGTGTATATTGAGATAATTCCAATACCGATATGAAAAGTGGTATTTGGTCATTTGATAGTAATTTTTTTAATAATATTTAATATTTATTAAAATATAAAAATACTTATAAGTCAACATGATATAAAAAGAAAATTATAAAGAAAGTTTAGAAAATTTTATCTTTAAAGTAATAAAATTATTTTACTGTGCTAAAAATATTGAAAGGACTAAAAAGTTCATGGACATAAGTTTTAATCTTCTTTTTATTTAAGGGATAATAAAATCATTTTACTTTGAAAAAAAATATCTTCTTATATAATTTAAAAACAATAATTGAATCATGGTAAAAATATCATATTACTTTCAATACCTACTTTAATAATTTTATAATCGAAGAGTAAATAAATAATTTCATTATTATACTATTACAATAAATAATGTTATTTGTCCAGGTGTACAGCAATTCTACGAGGAGATTTAGGTTTTTGTTAATGTTTGTGAAGGAAGCTGAGACGAGGTAACTTCCTTATTCTCTGTGAAAAAAACGGATCGGCGATCTTTATGATTAATACAATTGAATTAAGGTCTAGTTTAGTTTTGTCCTGCAATTTCTCATCGTGGAGCCTTTCGATTAACATGGATTCCTTTCAAGTCAAATCATATACAGGTAACGACACCAACACAGCATGCATCCATGCCCGTATTTTTATTTATTTTTTTGTTTCATTTTCTTGACAATATTGACACGGAAGTGTTCAAGGGCTTGGTCAGAAAGCAGAACCAGAACGCCACAAGGAAAAGTGATTTGACTTCCACTGTTGGGTCTGCCTTAGCCTTTGCAGCACAAGTAAAAAAAAGTTAAAGGAAGAGCTGGAAATATCCATAGCATAATTAGTGTTAAGTAAGCGAAACACGGAGTGGAAAGTAACTAGATTAATTGTCCGCGGCGACTACTAGATTAATTGTCCGCGGCTTCGCCACGGGCAACTTGAGGCTGCGTGTAGATCGCACGTGGAGATAAAAGTAAAGACAGTAGATGCCAAAAATAGTTGGAGATGCATTATGCTTCATTGTAATGGAAATAACATCCATGGAAAAGAAGAGATTGCCAGGCAATGAAAATGAAGATTGCAGCCATGTTTAGCATCGAAGGTTTGACAATCTAGATAAAGTCATAAACAATAATAAAAGTGTAAACATAGTTAAAGCCATTATTATCACTAATTAATCTCCTGTTCTTATTTGCTTGCCAAGTGTCTGAGCATCACTGATTTCTTCAGTCCCTTATATTGCTTGAACATCTAGAATTAATCCCCAGGCAATAAACTCTCAAAAACCTGAAAAAACATTTCATTGGTAATTTGTGAAACATTTATATTCATCTTTCACTATCCTTTGTTGACCTTGATTGAGTGTCATTATTTTCTTTCTTCCCCACTTTAGCGTGCTACGAACATAGAATAAACTCTAGGAGATTGTTACTTCTAGTTTACCCTAGATCGCCTGAAGTTCATTATTTTCAATATGTATGCATTCACTCAGTACTAATATTTAATGGAAATGCAGGCAAATAAAGTGATGCTTGCATTATCCTTTTTGCTAAACAAACACACTGCGATACTTTTTTTTTTTTAATTTATGTGAGGTGTTGGAATTAGTTTACACGCACCACGACTAATCCCCACGACCCATTAAATATCCTGCAAACCTAGTAGACATGTAAGTCACCGCGGGAGTGACAAACATACATATCAGGGCTCGAACCCATATATAGTAAAAAAAACAAATTCTTTCTATTGTTAGGCTAAACTCTAGAATCACCGCGATACTTTTTGCATCAACATACAGCAGATGCTATAACAGTGCTCCTGCCACAATCATTATAGTCACTGCTTCAACTGCCAGCAAGTCAAATTCCTGGAAAGAAGATTTAAAAGGATAAGAAAAGTGGGACTTTCACAAATGTGGTTTGTGGAGAAGTTGCTTGAGTTGTTTGGCATGAGTAAGGCAAAGCCAGTGAAAACACCATTCGCACCTCACTTCTTGTTGTCTTCCGAACAATCCCAAAGTAGGAAGAGGAAAATTAAATGATTTCTTGACTTTACTTTGTATAACATTTGAACAGCAAACAATCTCAACAAATTGGACTATGTAAATGTCAGAAAAAAATATGTAAAGCACAAGTATAAATGCATGTCATATTTTGTAGAGGACAAGTATAAATGTCAGGCTGCCTGAATGTCTGCTAACCTGAATCTGAATCTAATTGAGAAATCATGTGGAATCAAAGAGGGGAATGGCTTCTTTTTTTTAAAAAAAAAAAAAGCCTTGGCTAACATGTAGAGGGAAGGTAGAGCCTTGCTTCCCATGTTTCAGCAAACTACAAACAAATGGTGGTGGTTCCCGTCGGATAAAAAAGAGAGCGTAAAAGAGCATCATAACAGATGAATCAGTAAAGGCTATCAACAGTTGTCAAAGCTGAGCCTAAAATAAATTATTATTTATTTTTATATTTTAAAAGTATTTTTTAAAAAAATAAATTTTTTATTTTTTTATTTAAAATTAATATTTTTTAGTTTTTTTATATAAATTTAATGTGTTATGTTAAAAATAATATTTTAAAAATATAAAAAAATTTCTTTAATATATTTATAAATAAAAAAAATATTTTAAAACCTGAAAGATCAAAGAAAAAGCGACAAACAAAGGTTGGCAGATCACTGTCATCCAAAAACAAAGTAAATTAAGTGAGCATCATAACAAATGAATAAGTAGAGGCTAAAAGCAACAGTCAAAGCAGGGGATAGCCTTGGGCCTGAGAAGGGGGAAACAACCTAGGAAGACCGAAGGTTCAAAGTTAGGCTAAACTCTAGAATGACCGCGATACTTTTTGCATCAACATACAGCAGATGCTATAACAGTGCTCCTGCCACAATCATTANGAGTTTTTTCTTTTCTTAAAGGAATAAAAAAGGATTAAAAAGTGTGTAAACCCTCTCACAAACCAGTGATCCCAGTAAGAAAAGGCATTTTCAATCATGGGGCTGTTTATTTTTATATTTCAATTTTTTTTGATAAAAAATTTATTTTTTATAGTTTATATAGTTTTCTGCAAACTAGTAACTTTTTAGTATGATTGGTAGTATAGTAGTGATTGTTTTTTAAATAATTTTTTGTATTAAAATATATGTCAATAATATTTTTTTATTTTTTAAAAATTATTTTTAATATTAACATATCAAAACCATCCAAAACATATAAATTATATTAAATTTTAATAAAAATAAAAAATAATTTTTTTAAAAATAAAAATTTAATCACGTTTTCAAACACTAATGATTCTTACAGAAACTCAAAAAATAAATCTATGTCAGAAGACAGTCAAATAAGAATGCACAGGAATAACCATCTAGGTGGTGGCCAAGTGGTAGGGACTTGGGATCAAGAGGTTTGCTCCCTCTGTGGTCTCAGGTTTGAGTCCTTGGTTGCTCATATGATAGCCACTGGAGGCTTACATGGTCGTTAATTTTAGGGCCTGTGGGATTAGTCGTGGTGCACCCAAGCTGGCATGGACACCCACGTTAATCTAAAAAAAATGCACAGGAATACCACAAAACCCACATACCAATGACAATGAAACTAGAGAGTAGGTAAAACCTAATTGTAGTTAATTCCTAACATAACAACAACAACAAAAATAAAAAAATAAAAAAGTGAATTGAAAAGCTAACTAAAACGCCATTCAACAACTCAATGTTGTACCACAATCAAGATTTGCAATCTTTCCAATGTAACCCATGACAAAAACACCTAGCCTCCACATGCTAAGAAGAAGAAAAAGGACATGTCCAGCGAGTTTGCATTTAATATTAAGTGCATAATAACATTAGGTAAAATATCATTAGAAAAAAATTAGGATTGTGATAAAATTATGCAAATGCTACATCATCAAACAATTTTCTTTTAATTTTTTTTGAATAAAATACAATTAAAAAATTAAAATTAAAATTAAATTTTTTTAACTGAGTCGGATCCGACAAGAATAAAATTGAGATTGTGATCAAATTCTGTAAATATTATGTCATCAAGAGATCTCTTTCTAATTTTTTGAATGAAACACAATTAAAAAAATAAAAGTTGAATTTTTTTAACTAGATCAGACCCAGTTCAATGCATATAGCTTTGGATCGGACTCGATCCGACTAGAATAGTGGTCAAAACAGTGGAGAGTGACTCCACTATTTATGTGAACAGTGGAGTCACTCTCTCCTAAATAAAAATGCAGCACAATGAGAAACAGGGAAAAATTACTTCACCAGAACCTGCAGTTAAATCTTTAGTGGGTTGTATGTACCAAACCACAATTGCTACTTATAACCAAATATATTGAGTTTGAAAAAAAAATACAATATCTACCGCAGAACCAAATACTCTCTAAGTCTGAAATGAAAGAAGTGCCAAGCCATGAACAACCATAGTTATTAAACCTAATTTGGAGTTGACCTCGTTAAGGGGTTGATTTTCGGATTTCATGGGTTAACCTGGATCTACTTGGGTCAATTTGGATCAACCTGAAAAAATTAAAAAAGATATTTAAAGCTTTAATATTTCATATGAAAAAATTAAGAAAAAATTCATGTAAATATAGACCATGCATATTGTAAATAATAAAGTTTAAAATAATATTTTAAAACTTTTTTATCCTATATTAAAAAGATATTATGTTAAGTTTTTAACTTGAAGTATTTAAATCAAAATTTTTTTATCACACATAAAAAATATAATTTTTTTCTTGAGAACAATCAATATATATACTAATGGGTTTTAAATCTCACATTGAAAAAACATATTTTTTTAGGAATATATATATATATATATATAAAGAATTTCAAATCTCATATTGAAAAGATATATTTTTTATCCTTTTAAGTTAAATTATTCAAATTAAAAACTTTTTTATCCCACATTAAAAAAAATATAATTTTTTTATTAGAAACATAGAATATATATACTAATAAGTTTATAAAGAGTTTATATTTTACTTATCTCTAATACTATTAGTGAATTTTCTAATCTTGACATTTGTTTTTATCATTGTATAATCTTCACATTAATCTTACATTTCAAAATCCTCCTTAACTCTCCATCACCATCACCATCACTATCATCATGTTGTTGTTGTTGTTTATAATTTATATAGTTAAATTTCTCGTGGTTTAACCCTGATCTTATCAGGTTATTTATTACTTTGACACTCCTATATTTAGGATAAGACATCAACTTCATGATCGTGACAATCATATATTCTTATATGATAATAATTTAGTATGGATTTATTTTATTTTATAATTTTAAAATATGAATATTAGCAAATGAGATCCAGTGTTTTACAAAGTTTTATTTCCCTTAAAGGTTTTTAAATATTTTTCAAATATAGACCGAAGAAATTTTGATCAAATGTTTATTTTAAATTTTACATTACATATTTTTTATCATGTAATAAAAAATAAAGTAACAAGAATAAAAAACTGAAGAAATTTATTTTAGATTATGATTTATCATATGTTTACTTTAAATTTCACATTATATCTTTTTTATCATGTAATAAAAAATAAAGTAATAAGAATAAAAACTAAAGAAATTTATTTTAGATTATGATTTATCATATGTTTACTTTAAATTTCACATTACATCTTTTTTATCATATAATAAAACTAAAATTATTTTTCAATAGAAATATATTTTTAATTAAATCAATTTTTTATGTGCATTCTAAGAAGAATAAAGTTCTTTGGCTTTTTTAATTAAAAAAGACATGGAAATGTTTTATAATAAATTAATATAAATGAAATTATTTTAATTTTTAAGGAAATTATATGAAATTTCAATGTATTTTTTGTTTTAATTTTTAATTATGCTTTATAATGAAATTATATGAAATTTTTATGGATTAGTTTTTAAAGATTATAAACTTTTAATGGATGATTTTTTTAGAAGTTATTGTAATCACACACGGACATACATATACATATACTTTGTATTTTTTAATCATGAAGTATTGAACCAATTCATAAAACATAATGAAAAAATAAAGATATAATTGAATAATATATGGTGAAAAAAATAATAATAAAAGATTTATATGTATTAAAGAACCATTTCAATAAAAAAATACTTAGATTTTTATATGAAACTTAATATTTTTTATATTACTTTCAAATGCATCTTCTTAAGTAAAAAATATTTTGGTCTTGAAATTTTTATATATTAATCACTACTTTATATTAATTTTATTAATTTAAGTAAACAAAATACATGTAATGAGACTTAAACTTCTAACAATTTAAATTTTTTTGTTTTGTGTAAAATATTTTTTAATGTTTGGTTTGAAAAACATCTTCCTATAAAATATTGTATATATAAAATATTTTTTAGTGATAGTGATAAAGGAAGAGATAATGGTAAAATAAAAGGAAAGGTGGGGATGAGGTGAGATGTTGGTGGTGAACAGTAGCAAGATGACAATAGTGGTGAAGTGGTTGTTGTGAAAGAAAAAGTGATGTTGAGATAATGATGGCTATTGTGATGGTGAAAAAAAATATGATGTTGGAGAAAAGACGGTAATGATGATTAAAATAGTTAGATGATATTATAAGTGAATTAATATTCTTTAAATATTTTATAGAACTTTATGAATTAAAGATATTTTTTAGTAAATGAATCAAGTTTTAAGATTGATTATAAAATATTTTTATTGGCTAGTTTTTGTTTTTTTATAAAATATTTTTTAGAAAAAAATACATGAAAAAATTTTAAAAATATTTTTTTATAAAATATTTTATGCAAAATAAATGGATTATATATGAGATAACTTTGATATAATGTGAAATAACTATCTTCAATGGTAAACGTAACTTATCTTAGCAATCACTTTTAAAGTACGCAAGAAATTTTATGATGTTTAAGGTGTAAATAATAACATCTTATTATTATTATTATTTGTATTTTTAATCCCCTCAACACCTTGTCTCCAGAAATTTTCCTTCATAGTAACAAATTTACTCTTTGAAATTTTACAAAGTTTTTGTAGACCATAGAGTAATAAATTTACTCCTTGAGATTCAACCAAGTAGACAGACCAGAGTATCTTGCTACTTTATAATCTTGTGCTTTTAGTATGCCTAGATCTTTCACCATATTCGTAACTTTTTTATTCTTAACTTGTATTTTTCCATTGATAAAACCTAAAACACCCATTTTGTAGAAAAAACAAAAACCTTTTATTATTTCTCTTTCATATAATCGTAATTGATGTGTAATAGTTGTATTGGATTTAATAGAAGAAGTGCTCTCAATTTCTAAGAGAATTTGAAAGCAACTATTTGTTAAGAATTTACAATGGTTCATGTTTTACCTTATGATGTGGTGTGTGTGTAAAAAGCCAGATAGACTCTTGAGGTGAATAGTAGCTTTAGTGAGAGTTTAAGGAGTGCAATAGCTATTATTTTTTTTAAGAATGTTTTACTTGAAAAAAATATTAAATTAATATTTTTTTTGATAATTTTAAAGTGTTAAGGTCACAAATTAAAAAATTAATTTAATATATTTTTAAAAAGCACTGGTCATGATGAATTATATTTTTTTAATTATTTTTTAGATATTAGGAGTTAGAAGGATGAGAATATATTTGTTTTAGATTTTTTGATTTGGGAAGATGACATGATATATTAATAGGACCAAGAAATACTTAAAGGTCATGATCAATTTTTTTTTTTGAGATTGGGGGTTAGAAGGATGATGAATATATATATATATATATTAGATTTTTGATAAATTAATAAAATCAAGAAATAATTAATAGGACGCCACAGAATACGTCAAACACCATAAAATTTCTATAAAAAAAACCTGCCTAAAAATTAAATTTAAATAAAACCCAAAATATAATTTTATATTATTAATAATAATATTTAACAAGGATATTAAGTGTAAATAAATTTAATAACAATTCATCCAGGAACAAGCGAGGTAAATTTACAAACCCAGTCCGTTGAATCTGGACAGAGACCTATGAGAACATCTCTGAACCCAAGCCTTCACAGTTCACGTCCTATCAATACTAGGTTTTCTTTAAACAAAAGGCCAAGAGGAAAATGCATATACTTGTAAGTGCAATGTGCGTATTTGGAAGTAGTAATACACAAAATCATTAAAAACTGGTACTATTAAGTGCACATACATTTCACAAATAAACTTGGAATAATTAGCAATGTGTGCTTTTGGCTAAATGGAACTCACCTCCAAATCGAAGAGTTTTAGAGATAATAATGAAAACCACAGTGTACTATGATGTAAAATGTTGTATTATATAGAAAATTATTACAGTTTAATAATAATAACAATATCAATTACAATCTAATAATAATAATAGTATCAACTCTACAAGGAAAGCTATTTAAGATTCTATATACACAACTAATCAACTCCTCGTAACATCATGGAAGATTTTCATGGATTGATCCTTGATACTAAGAGTGATTTTCTAATTGATTGCTGTCTTGATTATCTTCGGAGTGTAATGTACTCCCATCTCCAATATCCCCCCTCAAGTCAAGCATAGCTAATGATTAATACTTAAAAGTGTATTTTTATCAAGGTTTTATATTATTATTTTGCACTTGAAATATCAATAATTCCTTAACTAAAACATGTTTTATAATAATATATCTAATAATAAAAGATACCTATAATTTGTGGTAAATATTCATTTTAAATGCAAGTCTATCACATAAATGAAAGGATTGATTGATGAATTTAAGAATTGAAATTGAAAGGATAAAAGATGGCCAAACTTAGAAAAGAGATGTTGGTGTAATCCAAACTGGAACACTGTTTGGTAATTAGGTCATATTTAGAGTTGTAGACTTCAGATTTAAGTCTACTTTATATGGATGGAAAGGTAAGACATAGGCTTACAATTTTCATATGGAGCCCAAGATCTAAAAATACCATTTTCAAGTCCAAATTAGAGCAATAACAAAGAAGTTTGAATCTATCCTCCAGCCCGAACATTGTTCAGTGTTTGGCTCATATCTAGAGTTCTTTACAACTTTTATATAAGAAAGCTGAGACAATTCTTTACAACTTTTATGTTTTCAAGTGGCTCTAATTTTGACGTTATCAATAATGTTTTGGGCAGACAAGAGAAGATAAGGATTGTCACCAAGTCAAGAGTTGGTCACCCGCTCATCAATTAGTTATCAAATCAATAGTTCTCAATTTTGGTCTGTAAAATGAGGTATTTTCCATGCATTTAGGCATCTTGTTTTTCAGATCAAGATCATACTCTTGCTTTCTCTCTTTGTATTTTTTATGATGTTTATGCTTTGCTTTCATTAATATCAAGTTTATGCCTTTCATTTTTTTTTTACTTAGTTAACTCTTATCTTATTTATATTCTTATCTTATTTATTTATTTTTCTTTCTTTCATTATGTTTAGCTAAGTTTATTATGTCAAGGTGAAAAGGTTACGCTAATGGTGTAAGAATAAGTATAGTATAAACTTAATATGGACTTTAATGTTTGATATTAACATGTTTTGTTTTGTTATCTTGTTCACTCTTTAATACTTAGCTTGTTAAATGACTAATCTTGATTTATATTGTATAACACTTGGTACAACAAATACTTGGCACTCTCATAGCCTATACTGTATGATATAACCGATACTTGAGCTATGAAAGGAACTTAATTTGTTGTTAACATAAGTTATAATCATAAATACTTGACAAAATTTACAAGTATTAGCATTAATCAAATAAGATGACTAATGTAATCATGTTAATAATCTATAATCAGATTGGAACCTTCTTTATGTGTGGTTTCCAATTGAATAATAAGAGTTTATACTATACTTGTTTGACATACCATTAGTGGAACCTATAACCTTGACATTTGTTATTATCATTGTTTAATCCTTACATTAATATTTTATATCAAAGTTTTCATCTTCTTCTTCTTCTTTTTCTTCTCCTCCATCTCTTTCTTTACTACTACTACTACTATTATTGCTACTATTATTGTTATTGTTGTTATTACTATTGTTATTGTTTATAATTATCGTTTATAATTTGTACAATTAACCTCTCTATGGTCTGATCTTGGTCTTACTGAGTTATTTATTACTTTGACACTCCTGTACTTGGGAGAAGATATCAATCTTTTGGTTGTGTCAGCTGGCAACATACGAAGCTTAGATCAAAATAGCAGAAACAAAAATTTGAATAGACTTTTGGTAAAGATGTCTGCTATTTACAAAGTGGAGGGCACATGTTAACTGTCAATCTACCATTGCAGACTAATTCTTTAACAAAATAAACATCAATATCAATGTGTTTAGACTTTCGTTGAGCTACTAGATTCCTAGTCATGAAAATAGCACTGGTGTTGTTACAGAGTAAAATCGGTTGTGCTGGTAGCTGAATATGCAAATCATGAAGAATATTTAACAACCATTTAACCTTAGCTATAATGAGTGCCAATGCTTTATATTCTTATTTTGATGAAGATTTAGAAACTGTGGTCTACTTTTTAGAGGTCTATGAAATCAAATTATCACCTATAAAAATTGTATACCTTGATGTTGAGTGACTAGTTTCTAGATAACCAGCCCAATCAACATCTAAAAAAGTTGAGATATTGAGATGATGACTTGATGAACTGATGCTGAGGTCAAAATGGAGAGTGCCTTTAATATATTTGAGAATTCGTTTGTAAGCCTGAAACTGTGATTCTCTTGGTGCATTCATGAATTGATTTACTAAATTTACTGCATGTGTAATATCTAGTCTAGTGATGTTGAGATATTATAGCAAACCAACAAGAGACCAATAAATTATTAGTGAATGAAATGGAGGACCATCAGAAGTTAAATGATGAGAAATAATCATCGGTATTGCTATTGGCTTTGAATTATAAAGTTCAACCCTGATGAGAATATCTTTTGCATACTTCACTTGGCTTAGGAAGAGTCCCTGTGGAGATTGAGTGGCTTCTAAACCTAAAAAATAATATAGATTGCTAAGGTTCTTCATAGAAAACTCTTACTGGAGCTTGTGAATAAAAGTGTCAATAAGAGATACATTGCTTCCAAATATGACAATATCATTCACGTATAACAGTAAATAAATGATACCATTATCTAATGAATGAACAAATAAATTGTAATCTGTTTTGCTGCAAGTGAAACTAATTATGAATAAAAAATTACTAAAGCAATGAAACCAAGCTCTTGATTCCTATTTCAAACCATAGATGGCTTTTTTTAGATGACAAACATAATGTGGATGAGAAGTGTCAATATAACCAGGTGATTGTTCCATAAAAACCTCTTCTTGAAAAAGACCATAAAGGAAGGCATTCTTAACGTCAAGTTGACATATGTTCCAGCCATGAGTTACTGCAATAAAAAGGACAATGCAAACTATAGAAGCTCTAACAACCAGACTAAATGTGTCGTGAAAATCAAGTCTATAGAGTTGAGTATAGCCTTGAGCAACTTGGTGTGCTTTGAACCTATTAATGGAGCCATCAAAATGATATTTAATCTAAAAAATCCATTTGGATCCAACCATATTAGTAGCAGGTGGTTTAGGAACTGGTTCCTATGTTTGGTTATGAGTGATAGCACGAATTTCATCGTCCATGGTAGTTAGCTATTTGGATGATTTAACGGCACTTTTAAATCTTTTTGGTTCCTTTATAGTTAATATAGATGATAATAAAGGAGAGGCAAGAATTTGAAAAATATAATCATAATGTTTGGATTTAAATATACTAGCTTTTCTACGGGTTAACATGGGATGAATGTTCTAATTTGAAGAAGAATGTTGAGCTGGTGTAATTGGTATATCTGAAATTGGCTCAATTATGGAAGTAGGCATAACAGGCAATTCTAAAACTCTCTTAGCTATTGTAGGAGACATAGGAGGCAGCGAAATTGGTGGACTTTGAGGCAATTTCAAGGCACACGATTTACATGGTATAAATGGAGTGATTGATGGTAAGAACCAATAACCTACAAAAGAATGAGTGCTAGAGAAAGGAGAAGTTAAGGAATTAGGATCATGAAAAGAAATATAATCTTATAGTACAAGAGAAGGCTATATATAAGATGACAATGATGGAAAGACTGTTTCATCAAACTGAGTATGTCGAGTGATAAATATTTGATGTGACTTAGGATCTAAGCATCGAAGTGCTTTATAAGATGAACTGTAACCAAGAAAAATACATAGAACACTTCTAGGTTCAAATTTATGTTTAGTATTATCTCTTAAGTATGGAAAACATAAGTAATCAAAAAGAAAAATAATTCATAAGTAGTAGACTTACCATACAAAATTTCAAATGGAGAAACTCCATTCAAGACAAGTGTGGGCAAGCAATTAATTGTAAAAATAGATATACTAAAGGCTTCAACCCTAAGATTAAAAGGAACATTTGCATGAAAGAGCATTATAAGGTCTGTCTCAATGATATGTCATTGTTTTCTCTCGGCTCTACCATTTTAAGAGGGTGTATAGGGACAAGAACATTGATGGTGAATACCATATTTGTTTAAGTGAGACTGAAAAATGGTACTTGCGAATTCTCCTCCCCCATCACTTTGGAATTTTTTATCTTTGTTGAGAATTGATTTTCAACAAGTGTTTGAAATTTGATGAATGTGTGATAAAAATCAGCTTTGTGCTTTGATGGATAGAACCAAATGAAGTAAGAATTATCATTGATAAAAATAGCATAACATCGATAACCAGAAATTAAGTTTATTGATGTTGGTCCTTATAAGTCACAATGTATTAAATCTAAAACTATTTAAGAACTACTATGCTTAAGGAAAAAGATAGTTTATGGCTTTTAGCTTTTTAGCAACTAACACACAAGGATGGATTTGGAAATATAGAGGTAAGAGATTAAAAAAAAAAACCTTTCTTATTAAGCATGGAAATTATTTGAGAAGATGCATGGCCTAAACGGGCATGCCAAATGTCAAAGGAATTGCATAAATTGTGCTTGTTAATGATAGCAAAGAAAACATAGTGTCCACGCTTCAATACATAAAGTTCATCTACACGATCACCACTTGCCACCACCTTTTGAGTTTAAAGATTCTATATGATAAATTTATTTTTAGTAAAAAGAATAATAAAAGAAAAATCATTGGTTAATTTACTGATAAAAAGCAAATTTTTTGTTATGTTTGGCACAATGAAGACATCTTTTAATTTAAGAGTTAGAGTAGGAGAATAGGAACCCACGTGGGTAACAGGTAGGGAAGATTCATTATCAACAATAACTTTATCCTTACTAGTGTAAGGTTTCATTTTATCAAGCTAAGACACATCAAGAGTTATGTGTGTAGATGCTCCTGTATCAGTATACCAATCTGCTGTGTCGTTAATGATAATGCAGGTTGCAAATGCTTCAACAATGTTTGCATCAGATTTTATGCATCTGATCTTACAATTCGTGGCATGATGACCTTCTTCTTGATATATTTTATATCAAGGGGGCCTTTTATACTACTATTTCCCATGATTTTCTCCCTTTGAGTGGCCTCCTTTATACCTGTTATGATTATTATATGGCCTTGCATATCGATTGGAAGATCTAGAGGAATGAACCATATAAGTAAAAGGGCCACCTGCAGTATAATCAATAAACTTGGAGCAAAGATCAAAGCTTTTTGCTTTAGGAACAATATCTTTAAAACTTGGAATGAGACTTAAAGAGAGTTGAGTGGTGGAGAAACTTGAGAACTCGTGGCCTAGACCATGCAAATACTAGTGCACTTTGTCAGTGTTTTCAACTAGACATCCCATTACCGATAATTGATCATAATGAGCCTTGAATACTCTAAAGTACTCAGAGATACCGCGAGAGCCATGCTTTATAAGATGAAGCTTATTTTTTATTTAAAGTTCACGAGCCTTAGATTTGTGACTAAAGACAGTTTCAAGAGCGTTCCAGACATCTCTTAATTTTGTTAATTCAATGGTAATAAAAAGTGCTTCTTCTATAAGAAAAGAAAAAAGAAGACTTATGACTAGTTGATCATTTTGTTTCTAAAGATTATAGGCCGTGGAATCAATGATAGTAGAAGGCATAAGGGTTGAGCCATCAATATATTTATAATATTTTTGACATTGTAGCAGGAACTATATGACTGCACCAATGAAGAAAATTTGTTAATGATAGCTTGATTGTTACCATATGAACCATAGTATTGCAGGAGAGTATGGAAGAATTTTTTGAGACCATAATATCAAGTGGAGATTAATTCTATAAAGGCTTTGATACCATAAAGAGTTTCAGAGACAATAATGAAAACCACAGCGTATTGATTATTGTATAGAATGTTGTCTTGTATAGAAAACTATTATAGTCTAATAATAATAACAGTATCATATACAATTCGATAATAATAACAATATTAGTTTTATAAAAAAAGATATTTAAGATTCTATTTACATAACTAACCAACTTTTTATAACATCTTGATTTTCTTGTATTGATTATTAATACTAGGAGTGATTTTCTAGTTGATTGGTACGTTAATTATCTCTATAGTGTAATGTGTTTTTACCACCGACACAAATAATGGAATATGCCGATCTCAAGTTCAAGTCGTGCCTCTCAACTTATTTAAATAAATAAAAAGAGGGTTGAAATTCATGCATGATTCAGAATTGTTTTATAATGACCATGAGAAAATAGAAGAATATAGAGGCTTTTAGACCAGGGGAATGCAGCTAGACAGTTGATGCAACTGGGAAAATTCCCTGCCCCACATGATCTTTCACCGAAGGCTATAAGACAGAAACCAGACTAGAGATTAGAGTGCGAGACCACACATTCAGAACAGAAGCCCTGGAAGCTATGGTCAAGATCACAAGTACATGCATCGTATCTTATCCGGATAATTCAAGCCACACATCTTCTATCTCTTGGAGCTTATATGGTTTGCTTGCCATTTCACGTAATCACAGTATTTAATTTGTCCAATCCATAGACTACAATAGATACGCCCAGTACTCTAAAGTCTACCCTGTAGGTATCTATTCTTCACATTCCTGTATGCTTATAGCTGGGAAACTAGATCACTAAAGATCCTCGTGTTTTCCAGGAGCAGATTCGGGCATCAGTAGTATTGTGTTTTTGGCCAATTGCCCTCTTTCTCAATAAAAGTGGTTTGCGCTTCGCCAGCTTAATTATGCAATCTCTTGATTTGCGACCGATAAGCAAGAGCTCCAGCGTTAGCAATCACATGTTCTCTAAAGGCTCTTTGTGACTGGAGACGACGTCTTACACTCACAAAACCTCGCATTCGGAAAGGTGTTAATAAGGTGGTGATAAGGTTCCAAATACCGGAAAAGATAATGTACTACAAACATAATATATAGGGATTCCCTTGACAGTGTCAATAATAGATAATAGCTGCCACAGAAACTCGTGGCAAGTATATATATGCCTTTTACGAGCGTTGAAGGGCATTTCAAATGTCCAGCAGGTTTATTCTTTAAGTTATTATTTACGAGGGATAAATTCTTCGATATCTCTTACAAGTCATTGAAAAGGTAAGCAAATGGCATTGAACGTACCGGATGTTTGAACTCCATGCCTTTTACGAGCGTTGAAGGGCATTTCAAATGTCCAGCAGGTTTATTTTATATACGAGCGTTGAAGGGCATTTGAAATGCCCTTCAACGCTCGTAAAAGGCATGGAGTTCAAACATCCGGTACGTTCAATGCCATTTGCTTACCTTTTCAATGACTTGTAAGAGATATCGAAGAATTTATCCCTCGTAAATAATAGCTTATAGCGCTGGTCTTTAGAAAATATAAAACGTAATATTACTTGGCTATCAACAAAAACGAACAGCCTAACAAGACAAAGCATGGGGATGCAGATAGAAATCTAATTTCCGTACTCTTCGGTTCAGAAAGAAATTTCTGGCTCTTTGCTGTGAAACAAGACAGGACAGCTCCACTTGCAAAAGGTTGAGAGGCAACTTGCCTGGTAGGCAAACGAGGTCCTCAGTATCTGGCATCTGCCAGGACATTATTATCTCAAGCGGATCATATACCTCACATAACAAACGATGGGCTCTTTTTTTTTACTTTCCACTTTCCAGTAAGAAATTCATTTAATTTCGGTGCAAGTGGAAGCATCGAGTTAAAAATTGTGCACTGTGGTAAAAAAAGAAAAAGAAAAAGAAAAAAGAAAACATGAACTAATTAGGCATATAAGAACTATCAGGAACAAGATCTTTTTAGATTTTAAAATGGTCCAGTTAAATGAACATTGACAGAAAAACCACCTTGAATGGTACCATCAATAACTCACCAAACAGCTGGATGATGAAGCAAGTTAATAGCCACAAAAAGGTGCAGGAGGACTGGGCGCTCGTGTACTGAGATGAAGCTAAAAAAATGAACAAACAAACAAACAAACAAACAAAAAAAAATAATTGTTGGTTTCCTCAATTCATATACGCATAACAAAAATAATAAATTTAAAATTTGTTGAGAGATGTAAATATTTTATTAGATACATTTAAAATTATTTTAAATTTATATAAAGATTATTTAAAAATTAAATATTATTTTTTTATTTTTAATAATTATTTCAAGGCTAAGTTATTGTATATCACAAGTTATCTAAATATTTAGTCTTTAATAATAATAATAATTCATACGAATTAGAAATTTTTTAAATTTTTTTAAGAAAGAATAATTATTATACCTCTGAATGCTAATTATTTTGTTTTGTTTTTAGTTATTTTTATATTGTATTGTTGTACTATTATATTTAAAAAATAAATAAAAAGTATAACATTTTGTTTATAGAAAAATCTAAAAACTATATAAATGATAAAATATCAATTTTCTCCTTAAATAATATCACATATATTATTTTAGGATAATTTTAAAAATTTATTCAATTTAGTCCCTACTTGATTTTTTCTAGGTCTAAAATCACAATCTCTTATATTAATTACATTCTAGTCCTTAGTTTTATTTCTAATTAAGTCACAATTGATTATTTATCCTATTTTAATTTATGACCAATGATTCTTATATGTGTAACCCATTAAATTCTTTAATAAATTGACCTAAATATAAATCACAATCTTAAATAAAATAAGATTAAGTAAATTAAGTAATTTTAATTTATTATCAATTTAACAATTAATTAATTTATATTTCAACATTAAGTACAATGTTTAGCAACATATCATGATTCCTTAAATACTAGAAAAGTCATCAGAAGTTTGACTTAACATTTCAGTAATTAGTTTTTCAATTTAATTATTATTCCTTCATCAAGAATGTTTTGATTTAGATATTATAGCATGAAATATATTTGTTTTATTAAATTATTTTTATTTTCAATACTATAGTTATCAATTATTTGAATAAGATTTGAAAATTCTTTTCAAATCTCATTTCACTTTGACTAAAGAATTCACAATCAAAACTATTTGAGAACATATGAAATATTTTTTTTAATTCATTTAGGGTGATGAATCATCTTATAATTACTCAAATAAACTTATATAATTTATATGATATGCAATATTTTTCTATTTGTTATCCTTAATTAGAATAATATGTGGTAAGGATGGAAGTATAATACTCTCTATATAAAATAAATTAGTAATTTAAGTTTAAAAATTACTTACATAACTATCACATAACTTAGTGATTTAAGTCTAAAAATCACTTACATAACTATAGTATGAGTCTTTCCATATATATAAGTGATTTTTCTATATAAAATTCTTTTGCGAGTTAGGTCATTATACAAGTCATCTAACAAACACTTATATATTAGTTTCAAATATCCCTCACATTTTAGTTTATGATAACAATCTTTTCTTTTTATAAAAAAAGAAATATAATTTGAATAGGTTTCAACTACTTTAATTAATGTTCAATTTTAATAGAATATTGATAAGGAACATTTACAAATAATTCTTTGATACAATATAAATATCATAATTATAATAACTTTATAATTTTTTATGTGAATTATTTTTGTTTTATGAACTTTATTTTAATTTTAGATTCATTCATTAAATATTATATTAATTAATTAAATATAAATGAATATTTAAGATAAAAGGCATTTATTAATTATAAATATATTTTATATGAGTAAAATCAATATTATATGTAATTAACTTATTTATTACAAAGTATATTCATTATGAATAATTATATGAGAATGTAAATAAACAATGAAAACAATTTTATAACTCTCAATTCCACTAAAATATTTTGTTTTTCTTAATAGTTATTGTTTACACAGCTATGGCTGCTTTTAAAGCAAACCATGTAAATAATATGTTTAGTAACCATTAAATACGAATTATTATATATGTGAGGTCCGTTACAAAACATTGTTTCGTGAGAAGTAACTCTACACGAATGAGTCATGCCCAGGTGAATTAATTCAATTGGGCACTGTTTATTTCTTCTGGTGAATAGTGCTCCGGTGAATTAATTCACCTAGGAACTGTTCACTTCAAGAGTGAATATTTTGCTTGAAGCGAACAATGTCCAGTAAATTAATTCACCTATTCACGTGAACAATGCTATTCATATAACACTGTTTACAATGAAAAAAAATTGTGTTTTATTTATTTTTTATTTAAAAAATTAAAAAGGAATTGCTTGATGACATAATAAAAAATTCAATTTTTATTATTACACGTTTAATAAACTATGAAAAATATATAGTCCTGGTACAGTAAATTTCATACATGATGAAATGATACATAATTTAATAAAATAATAAAAAATATTTGATATTAATATTATTTATTTCATGATGTAATAACAATAGTTAAATTTATAATATTTAATTAAAAATTATTAATATATATATATATATTATTGTTCAACCTCAATTTGAAAAGTATTTTTTTAATCAAATATATTAAATTATTTTTTATTCAACCTCAATTTCAACGACACTTTTAACCAAACATATATTTTTCCAATCCAACCTCAACTAAACGTATTTTTTATAAAATAATGTTTTTCAAACTACAACCACAATAACAACCACAATACAAAACACATCTACTATGGTGATTTTACTATTTATTTCTCCATAAAATATGATTTAATTCAATAATGTTTTATTCCTTTTTTCCCCAGGTTTTCTTTTCCTTAATTTCATACTTTAGTTTAGTGTGATTTACTTTATATATGGTTATTATGATCTTACAAACCATGTCATAGGTTGACAAGTTAACTTAAATGACTCGAGTTTGTTTTTTGTATTTTTTTAATTGCATACTTTTTTATCATTAAATATTGAATTGATTATTATGGTTTGCTTTTTACGAGGTTATCTTATTTTTATAATTTAAATCACGTATTTTATGAGTTAACTCTTGTAGACTCAGGTCTTTTTATTATGTCTTGTTTTTAGATTGATTTTATTTTTTAATTTCAACCTTCAACAATGAGTTTATTTAGATTAGATTTTATAAATTTTTTTTATTTACTTTCTATAAAGTTATCACAATCTCATGAACTTGGTCCCAAGTTTGACAAGTTTAACCAATTTAACTCAAATCATTTTTTATTTATTTTCTATGAGATTTTTTTTATCTCATGACCCGAGTCATGAGTTTAATAGATTAACTCATGTATAATTTTTATTTATTTATTTATTTATTTCAATTTTATCTTTCAATAGTTGATTGATTTAAAATTAGGCTTTATAATTTGTTTTTCACTTTGCTTTCTATAAAGTTATCTTGATCTTATTATCTAGGTCATGAGTTTTACGAGTTAATCCGAAGTGAAGGTCATTTTTTTTTTAATTTTATCCTTCAACATTGAACTTGCTTTTCTCGAGTCATAGGTTAACTTGGGTTTTTTTGTTTTTTTTACTTGATTTTTTTTTCAATTTTTTCTTTCAAAATTTGATTGATTTAGAATTAATGTTTTTCTATAAGGTTATTATGGTCTCATTAACTAGGTCATAAGTTTAACAAATTGACCTAGATTGACTCAAAAAAATTTTAATCAATTTTTTTTCATTTTCATCTTCCAATATTCTATTGATTAGAAATTATATTTTATAATTTATTTTGATTTGCTTTTTATAAAATTATTCTAATCACATGACTTGAATTGCAACTTTAACATATTAATTCGAGTTATCTTAAGTTGTTGATTTTTGGTCATTTTTAATTGATTTTTTTATAATTTCATCCTTTAATATTGGTTTGATTGGAAATTAACTTTCATATTTGGTTTTTATTTGCTTTTCATGAAGTTATTCCGGTTTCATATTTTGGATTACGGATTTGATAAATTAACCTAGGTTAATCTAGGTCAATCCAATATATTTTTTTAATATTAAAAAAAACAAGTTATTTTAATTTTTTTTACTCAAATTATATTGTTTTTATAGTTATCCAAGTTATCTTTAGACACAGTAAGTTAACTAGATTATATCAAGTTAACTTATATATAATTTAAATTATTTTACATCAAAAAAACATTATACCATAATGATCCAGTTTTTTCTATTTGGCCTATTCCAGTAAAATTTTTTTTACATTCCAAATACAAATGAAATTGATGTCAAAATCGACTTTAAGAATGAAAAGGGAATTCCTTTACCATTTTCAATCGTTGAACAATGGCGAAAAAAACATATTGATCATGTCAAAATCGACATTAAAATTGAAAAGAAAATACCGCCCCACCCCTTCTGGCTTTTCCCCGAGGGAACTGGGAAGAAAAGGGGAAGGGGGAAAAGCTCAAGAGGGTGTCTGTCTTCCTACTCCTACAGTCACAAAATAAAATAGTGATAACTCAATCTACTAGCGCACACGCACAGACACATCCTTAAGGCCCTGGTTAGATTGGAAATATTCATTTGTATGAAGGTATTATAGCGACAAATACTGATAGAATTATTTTAGAATCAAGCAACAACAGGGAAAGGCGTTTTCCTTCCTAACTGGGAGAGTCAAACCTATGTTTATTGTAACTGCAGCTACCACACTCCCATAGAAGGACAATGAGCCCTACTTGCTGAAAGTTCTCAGCGCTCAGCTCCAATGATTGTGCGACCAAACAAGGTGGTAAATGTTGTTCCAACAAGCCATCCAGAGCTGTTAATAGTAGCAGCTAACAAGGACATGAAAAAGAATCCATTCTCAAGCATAGGGTTTTAATTGACAGAAAATATACACGTAGTATCGGAAATAACTGCCTGTTCCACTTCTCTGTCGCAGAAATTCCAGGTAGGAATTCCTACACAAGTTGCTTGAGCTTCCATTCGACACAGTTCCCTTTGGAGACGACATAAAAGTACCATGTTTCTCGTTTAAAAGAGAGATCATGTCTTGAATTGCCACCGTTAACAGCAGAGCAAAGAGGAACGTAATCATAACATTGTGAGAAGTCAACAGGTTGTAAAATGGCTCCATCTATAATTACATTACATGGAACATTTGATCTTAGCATCCACCGACCAGTAAAAAAAAGGGAAATCCCACTTGCCAATGATAAAAACCCAGAATATTGTTTGGTTAAGAAAATAAAGAGCCTGTCCTTTGATACTGATTCTCCCCTCACTCGCTGTTCCTTGTCCTGCTTCATCATGTGGTTCCTAAGTGGACGAGTCACGCTATATTCTGCTCTTTTGGAAGATATGTTCTCCCAACTGTCTTTACCCGCCTACACTTTCCTGCTTATAAGGAACTCTCTCTGTGATCCCTCCTTCATACCTTCCCTTTACTTCCAAGTCATCTTCCTTGACTTAAGAAACTCTTTGCCCTCATTTCTGTTGTGGAATTCAAGCATATTGGGGTTCTGAGCTAGTTTTTTGCCTTTTTTTTCCGCAGTCAACACCCTTTACCTTCAAAAGTGCTAGGACTGCACTCGATTTTTTCACTAATGTCATCCAATTCTCTCAACTCTTCACGTAACTGTAGTTCCCCTTGGACCCCCAAGCAAAACAAACTATTCGAAAAGGCCCTGGCTTTGTATGACAAGGACACCCCTGACCGCTGGCATAATGTTGCCAAAGCTGTGGGTGGCAAATCTGCAGAGGAAGTGCAGAGGCACTATGAAATTCTCATCAGGGATGTCAGGGAAATTGAGTCTGGTCGGGTTCCATTCCCTAATTACAGGTCAAGTGGAAACAGCAACTAAGGCATCGGTGAGAAGCTCAAGGTAATTCACCGTTAACTTTCACTTATCAAACCAAACTAATCCCATCACAGCTTGTATCCCTGATTTCAAACACCATTTAATTATTGCTTCTAACATTTAAGATTACTGTCAACGTGCTAGTAGTTATCATACGAGTGCTGCCTGCAGTATCATTTTAAGCCAGGAAACTGGAAATGTAGAGTTTTGATCTTGCAGGATATCTTCCATGGGGAATAATAGTCCATCAAAGTCTGCACCGTCATTAAATTCTTGGCAATATGGGACCATAGAATAATCCAAGAAAGTGAGGATGGGAGACTCGTGAAGTTTCAGATTCTTGTGGTCAATTAACTTTCCCAACTGATCATTAGGCCAACAACCTGTTCACTGAACTGCTCATCAATATATATTTAATTGAAAAGGCTATGCCTGACCACCATCTGTTGAAACTTGTTATCCTGTCTCTCGATAGCCCTCATGAGATCTAATCCGACTCTTTTTTCGCAAGGAAAAATTAATAGTTTATTCAAATCTTTTTAATTCTTTATTATGCATCAAATTGTCTTCATTCATGTTCAGTGCTTTTCCAACCTACCTGGAACTTCTATCCGCTTCAGAGATTTTAAACTTCATAACTAAGCCACTACCTATTACTTGGATCTTCAATTTTCTGTGGTCTAAAATTTCTTACTCCCTACTGCCTTCTTGCAGGCTCATAAAGTAGCAAAAGCTACAGCAAATTACAAGATGCAGCAGAAACTAGCTCTCAAGTAATTGAAAACACTACTTGTCCACCACTACTATTTGCAAAAAAGTGTTGGAAAAGTCAAATTTTTCACCGAGTTAATATTTGCCTGCTCTTACTTGTTTATCCTGTATGTTGCAATTCTCCCTGTAGAATTAAATCAGTGCAATGAATTTACTATATAAGCAAAGTTTATTAGAAACGTGCAATGAAGAGCATGGAACCCTAAGCTCATTAGGATGGAAATACAACGAAGAAACCCACAACCATTTACCTAGGGCCATGATCAAAACTTCATCCGAAAAGTGTAAGGAAATGGACCCTGAAAACATATATAATTGAGCAGTTTTCCCAGAATAAAAAGACAGTTCCCATTCATTAAATGTAGGTCACCTGAATTGCTTCAAATCGAATTGATACAGATATTTAAATAATGAATGGAACACCACAACAACGACAACATTGATAATTGCACCCCCACGCGCGCGCACGGGCGCGCACACACACACAACCATAAGCTCACAATATGGTAGTCGGTGAGTGCAGTAGGTTGAAAATTTAAATTTTTTAAAAATAAATTTTGTATTTTATATTTTAATATCAAAAATAATTTTGTAAAAAAAATAAATATTATTTTAATATATTTTTAATAAAAAAAAACATTTTATATCATAATCATGACAACACTCCCAACTCCTAGAAACCTCCTGCAACCATAAACCAGCAGCAGCCCTGCTTAGACTTTCAATGTAAAAGACTTTCATGCAAGCCCTTTCCTGTACAGGATGATTGATTCTCGTAGCAAGAGTTGCAGAAGCAAAAACTAATAATTAAGATTATATTTTTCAGCTAAAGTGAAAATGACATAAACAGTCGAACACATTGAATGCGAAAAAGTCCATGATCAAATATGGTAATAAGAGGCAAAGAAAGTCACGAAGTTTAGGTAGTGTTTCTTTGGTATAAACGTAGAATTTTTTTAAAATTAATTTTTTTATATTTTTTTAATTATTTTCATATGTTTATTTTAAAAATAAATTTTTAAAATTTAAAATATATTATTTTAATATATTTCTAAACAAAAAATATTTTAAAAAGTAAACATTATCAGAATAATAAATTCTAATTTATATTAAAAAATCATCTCACTTAATAATTTAAACTGTTGAAAAAAATTTTAAAATATAATTTACACAATTATTTTTAATACATTCTTGAAAGTTAAAGCCCTTTAAATTTAAAATTTACACAAATTTACATGATTTTATGTTTATTTTTATCTAATAAAATAAAAATAATAAGATTCAAACCCAAGAATATTTTATTAATAAAACTCTAATATCATATCAAAAATTCATATAATTTAATAGCTTAAGTTGCTAAAATATCAAGATATGATTTAAATAATTTTTATTTATGCCTTATAATATCATGGATTTGATTACTCTAAATAAATTTATTAGTTCTCTTTTGTTATGTTTGATGTACATTGGACATGACAAGGAAACTTTTTGAAAAATATTGATTTTTTTTAAGATTTTTTAACAATTTATTTATATTTTTATGTTTTTTAACTATATTTTTGTCCTTATTAGAATTTTTTGGTCCTCTTGAATTTATGGTAAGTACAAATTAGTCTTTAAATAAATTCTTTTATAATTTAGCCCCTACATTTAAATATCCATTTTCGTACATCTTGTTTTTAATCTACTAAATTAAAAAAAAAAAGAGTGATAAATGATATAAAAATATGTGAAATAACTATTTTTGTCTATTGGACAAACTTATTTCACTTTTCATAATAAAACAAAACATTTTCTTCAAAATAATTTTGGACAAAACAAATATCAATCTTTATTTTTATCCTTATCAAAGTTTAAGAGCTTCTAAAAAAGATGTTTACAGCATCAAATTTAAACATATAATTGATCATTTTATTTAAAAATATTATAATTATAACATAATTATATTTACTTGTGGTATCTTAAAAATCCATCTCATCATTTCATAATTTAACTAATTTATAACTTATAACAAAATTTTAGTATAATTTTGATATAAAGACACCTTATTGTATTAAATAAAAATAAAAATAAAAAAGTAGCTATTATTATCGTTAAATAATATTTATGTAGTTTTATTTATTAAGGGTAGAATAATATTTTTAATTTAACTTATATAAACTTTCTTTGTATTTAGATTAACATTAATCATTCATAATAAATAGATTATTGAGAATTCTAACTCTCTTTTTTGTGTTTGATCTTAACTATTTTAATATGATATCAGAGCTGGTTTTATGAAATGAGATTTAATCCCGAACACAGTTTTTGCAGATCCAAGTTATATAAAGTGACATTTTAGCTTTCATTTTCTGTAAAAAATTGGTATTTCATCTTTACTTTAACTTCTGCAATTTGATATTTGCATTCAGTTTATGCAATTATTTTGGTATTTTGCCTTTCTTTTAGCTTCTGTAATTTGATATTTCCTTTCAATTTCTACAATTTTTTTGTGTGTTTTGGAGTAATTGTATAATTTCAAAAAGATATCTATTTAGTTTTTGCAATCTCTGTTTAATTTTTATAATTTGGTATTTTTTTTGCATTGTGGTTCTTTGTGATTGTTGATTATGGCTACAGGAAAAAATGATTCACTTCAATCTATTAGTGTAAGGTTGGATGGGAAAAACTATTCATATTGGAGCTATGTAATGAGAAATTTTTTTAAGGGTAAAAAGATATGGAAATATATTAGTGGAACTTATATGGTTTCTCAAAATACTGATGAAGGAGATGCTGCTTTGGTAAATGTATTGGAAGCAAACAATGAAAAGATCATTACTTAGATTAACAATTCTGTTAGGCATTTCATAGGTATGCAATTGGCGAAGTATAAGATAACAAAAGAGGTTTAGAATCATCTGTAAAGGTTATTCACACAATCAAATTTTGCAAAGCAATTTCAGTTAGAGAATGACATATAAGCTCTTCACTAGAAGAATATGAGTATTCAGGAGTTCTGTTCTATCATAACAAATCTTCATAATTAATTGGCTCTTACAAAATCGATGAACTTAAAGGCCTATGGTGTTTATATTAAGCGTAAAAAGTAGGGATGACTAGTACAATTTTTAACATCACTTTACAGTGATTTCAAAGGAGTTAGAGGTTCAATGTTGTATTGCTCTCTATTAATTTTTGGTGACTCAGTTGTTAGTGAGTTTTTGGCTGAAGAAATATGTTTTTAGTTGTATTATGAAAAGGGTATTCTTTTTACTTCGAATCCTTTTATAATAGATGTATACTCTAAATAATTCTCCAATCACCATTATAAGCTTTAAACAAGGGTTGCTTTTGACTAGTGTAATTTTTGTAAGCAGAAAGGTCATTGGAAGATTCAATATCCTAAGTTGAAACAGTAGAATCAAACTTAGAAGCCTGATAGCCAGTCACAATCAAATGCTTATAGACCATCTTAGAGTTATAAACCACCACACCACCACAATACTATAGCAGTAGCTTCCTCAGGCTCTATTATTGATCTTAATACTTTAGCTGAACACTTTAAACATTTTCTCTCATTGCAGCCACAAGTAATGTTTACTTCTTTTTCTATAGTTTAGTTACCTCATAATTTCTCAAGTATATCATATTTTGAATGAGTTTTGAATTCTGGTGCTTTACATCATATATCTTTAGATTCATTATCTTTTATCTATGTTTCCCTTTCACCCTCTATTTTTGTTGTGACTGCTAATGACATTCTCATGCTTTTAGCAAGTGTTAATTTGATTGTCACACCTCATTTAGTTTTGGATTCTGGTGCTTTACATCATATGTCTTCAGATTCGTTATCTTTTACCTATGTTTGTCTTCCACCCTCTATTTTTGTTGTGATTAGTAATGACATTCTCATGCTTTTAGCAAGTGTTAGTTTTGTTATCACACCTTACTTGTTTTTTTTCTAATATCTATCTTATTCTAAACCTCATATTGAATCTTACTTCTGTTAGTCAATAATATGATTCTGGTGATTATTTATTTATTTATTTCCTTTTTTTGTGTATTGGATTTGTAGTCTCAAAAGTTAATTGGGACAATCGTAGGGAGATTAGACTATCCATTTTAGATAAGTTAAAAGTGTTAGTTCCTGTTGTTGCTACTACTACTATTGATTTGTTTTATTTTCATTTGAGTCCTTTATCTTCTAGTTTTTATTTATGACATTCTCCTTTAGGACATGTTTTGTATTCTCGTTTGAGATTTTTGGCATCCACGAGAGCTTTAGAAAATTTAAAAACCTGTGACATTTCTTATTATAGTGAGTGTAAACTGGCATAATTTTCTACTTTAACTTTTAATTAAAGTATTGTTGCTTCTTCTTTACCATTTGACTTGATTTATTTTGATATATGAGGACCTCCTCCTATTGCCACAAAGGGAGGATCTTGATATTATATCTCTTTTATTGATGATCATACTTGTTATAATTGGATTTATTTAATAAAACATCATTTTGAATTCTTTAAGATATATGCAGTTTTTTGAGTTCTTACCAAAACTCAATATTCTAGTATGATCAAATGTTTTATGTGTGATTTAAATGAAGAATACACCTCTAATAATTTTTTTAAATTGCTTGCTTTAAATATAACTATCCACCAAATGCTATATATAGATACTCCTGAGCAACATAGTGTTGCAAAAAGAAAATATAGACACATTGTCAAAATTACTTATTTTTTTTATTGTCTGTTTTTGTTCCTAATGAGTTTTAAGGAGAAACTGTTCTTACTATTGTAAGTTTGATTAATACAATTTCATCTTCTTATAATTCGAGTATATCTCCTTTTGAAAAGTTATATAGGCATGTCCTTTATTATTTCTCATTTAGAGTTTTTTGTTATACTTGCTTCATTCTTTATCCTCATGTAAAATACAATAAATTATCCTCTTAATTCGTTATTTGTGTCTTTTTAGGTTATGATAAAGGTAAAAAGAGGTATCGTTATTTTAATCTAATAACTTAGAAACTTTATGTGTTTTATCATATTGTCTTTTTTTAGCATATACCTTTTTTTTCTATTTCATTCATTACTTATAGCCTAACTAAACCTGATCTTAATCGTATAGATCTTTTTTTTAAGGATTTTAATAATGATAATGATACCTCTCTTCACGTTTAACCAATTTATACTTATAACTCTACAGGTATTAATATTTTACTCTCTTGTATACCTGAAGCTCCATTCTCATTTACAGCCCTTCAAGCTTTATCTAAAGTTGTGGATTCACCTTTAAGTTAGTTCATTCATATTCGAAAGTCCACAAAACTACTCGATTTTACTTATTCTTGTTATTTTTTATCATTTACTTCTTTTCTAGCTTCTATTCATTATCTTTTTTAGCCTTTTTTCCTATAAAGAGGTAATTTTTAATTCGTTTTGGTAGCAAACTATAAATAAGAAACTTTCTGCTTTGCATAAGACAAATGTTTGTGATCTGGTTCCTCTACCTCCTAATAAAAGTGTTGTTGGTTGTCGTTGGGTTTATAAGATCAAAACTAATTCTAATGGGTCTATTGAGCGATACAAAACTAGGTTGGTTACAAAAGGGTACTCTTAACAATATGGCATGGATTATAAGAAAACATTTTTTTCTATTACAAAAATAACCATTATTTGCACTTTTATTATCTTGACATTGATTCGTTAGTGCTATATTTCTCAGCTTGATATTAAAAATATCTTTTTGCATTAAGATCTTCAAGAAGAGGTTTATATGACACCCCTTTCTGGTATTTCACATAACTCTAGATATGTTTGTAAGCTTAAAAAAGTATTATATAGTCTTAAACAAGCATCCTGTGCTTAGTTTGAGAAATTTTCTATTGTGATCTCATCTCTTGATTTTATTTCTAGTAGTCATGATTCTGCACTTTTTATTAAATGCACTAATACATTTGAAATGAAGGATTTGAGTTATCTTTAATATTTCTTGGGTATTGAGGTAGCATACTCACCTAGATGTTATCTTTTTTCTTAGTCAAAATATGTTGTAGATATTCTTGAGTGGGCTAGAATTACTGATAACAAGACTATATATACTCCTACTGAGGTTAATGTAAGGTATTATTCTTCTGATGGCTTACCTTGATAGATCTTATTTTATACCATACTATTATTGAGAGCTTGATATATCTCACAATTACTCGTCCAGATATTGCATGTACTGTTCATGTTGTTAATCAATTTGTTACTTCTCTTACTATACTGTTCACTAGATAATTGTTTTTCGTATTTTACGATATGTTTGGGATATAATTTTTTAAAGTCTTTTACTTTCATCAACTTCTTCCTTAGAGCTGTGTACATACTCCAATGCTAGTCATGATAGTGATCTCACAAATCACAAGTCTGATACCAGGTTTTACATCTTCCTTAGAGCTGTGTACATACTCCAATGCTAGTCATGATAGTGATCTCACAAATCACAAGTCTGATACCAGGTTTTACATCTTTTTACCTGATTCTTTTATTTCTTGGAAAAGCAAAAAACAATTTATTATTTCTTAATTATTCATCAACACAAAATATCATGCTATGACATCTACTACTACAAAGATTGTTTGATCATGTTGATTACTTGCTGATATGAAAGTTTTCTTTTCTCATCCTGCTCTTATATATTGTGAGAACTAGAGTTCTATTCAGATTGCTCACAACTTAGTTTTTCATGAGCGAAATAAACACATTAAGATCGATTGTAATCTTACTCGTCATCATCTCAAGCATAATATTATTACTTTATCTTTTATTCTTTTTTTTTTAATATAGATTGTGGATTTCTTTAGTAAGATGCATTTTATTTCTTGTTTTTGTTTTCTAATTGGCAAATTTTTAATACTTATAATAATCATCATAAGTTTAAGAGGAAATGTTAAATAATATTTATGTAGGTTAACACTAGACACTCGTAATAAACAGATTATTGAGAATTTTAGTTTTTTTTATTTGATTTTAACTATTTTAACAATTATAACAACATAAAAAAGTATTCTTAATTAAATCATTTTATTTTCAAAATAAATATAAGATTTAGAATAATTTTATTACAACATAAAGGTGATTTTATTTTTTTAATAAATAAATATTCAATTTTGTTTAACATATTAGTTTAGAAACAGAAAGATGATAAAAATTTTACTCATATATTTTAAAAAATGAAGTTATGTATAATTCTTTAGAAAAAGAAAAAGAAGAAAATCAATGTCGTAATATTGTTTTTAATTTTCACCCTGACTCGGCTCTTGCGTTAGCCGACTCCTCGTTTCGCTTCAATCCTTTCTCTTCTTCTCCTTCACTGCAGCAACAACAAGCGGGTCAAACAGCGAATCCGAAATCCGATGCAAAAGCTGAACATGAAGACCCGAAAGAGGCAGGTTTTGGCCCGGAGGCTTTGGAGAGAGGGGCTAAAGCGCTTCGTGAAATTAATAGCTCTCCACACGCTAAACAGGTTTTTTTTTTTTTTTAATTTCAATTTCGATTTTAAATGTTTTAAATTTATTGTTTTCAAATTTGAGGAAATGAAATTCAAGTATTTGTTTTTGATTTAGATTATATAATCAATTATGTTTACCTGAATTTAGAAACCCAAAATGTGAATTTGCTGTGGTGGGTTTTTATGATGTTTGCCTTTTTAGGTTTTTGATGTTATGAGGAAGCAAGAGGAGTCACGTTTGGAAGAAGTTGCGGTGGAGAAATCTCATTATGAAGTAATTCAAGCTCAAATTGATATTGTGAGTGATAAAGTTACCTTGCACGCATTTGTTCTTTTGAAGTTTACTGTGCTTCTTGGTTTCCTCTTAATGTGATTGTCTTGAGATTTATGTGGTGATTGATTGGCGTGTTTAAATGGGTTTAAGATTGGTATGTTGTGAAAATTTGTGGCTATTTTCGCTTATGCTATGAGTTTATGTATTGGCAGGACAGGCAGCGGAAATTACATGAAGAACAAAGAAATCTGATTCAGCATCAGGCACAGGCAAAGGTGCTAATGTTGTGGTACGGGGATGAGTTGGCAAGGAAAAGAATGGTGGTTGGGATCTCCTCTCATTCTTACTTTGGAGAAAGTTTTAGGACTTTATTTGAAACCTTTTTCGCATTTTCAGCTGCCGTACAAAAAAAAATGTCTTGCTAGTGCAGTTAATGTCACTGAATTGCTAAGGCTTAGGTCAACAAGTATTTTATAAGAATGCTGAACACTCAGATTTTTCATATTATTGTTTGTGAAAATCTTCCAATGATACAAGCAAGTGTAGTTAGCTTAGCTTGTTTAAAATTCACTTATATTTTCTTGAACTAAATTACCTTTAAAATCATTTTTCTTAAGTCAGTTTGAAGTTGTTAGCCAACATATGTTCTTGCAAAGCAAGTTACATTGATTATTTGCTTGTTGTCATTGTTCGCAGACAGATCATGATGCTCAGAGGTGACATAATTTTGAATTGGTTAAGATGCAGGAGGAGTCTTCAATACTAAAAGAACAAGTGAGATGGGCTACTGATGAGCAGATCCAGGCTCAACAAGGTCAGACTGAGAAAGAGAGAGCTGAAATAGAACGGGAGACAATTAGAGTTAAAGCCATGGCTATGGCTGAAGGTCGTGTCCATGAGGCGAAATTGACTGAGGAACATAACAGATGAAAGCTAATTGAACACAAAAATGGTGAAAGAGAAAAATGGCTTGCTTCAACCTTCAGTCACATTGAAGGTAAACTGCTGATTAGAGTGTTTCTCAATTTATTGTTGTCTCAATTTCAGGGGATCTGGGGACATTAGGTATGTACTTTGGATGAAAAATGGCTTGGTTATGTGTGGAATTAGACACTTGTTTAAAAGTTTACAAAACCACAGATGAATCACAGAGTTTTCTCTATAACAGCTGAAATGGATTTTATACTCAAATATCACCGTCTCTTGCTTTAGTTTTCTGCATTCCTAACTCAAGAGTCTTGGCATGTTTGTTGAACGGTATTTAATTATTGGATATAAATTGCTTCTATAGGTGGTTTTAGGACTTTATTAACTGATCCAAGTTGATTAAGACTGTTGGAGGAGCTACCACATTGGCTGCAGGAATTTACACAACTGGGTTTGTAAATGCCTTTTTTTATTACATCTGCTCTGTTTTCAGTCACTTAGCAAGAGTACGCTCCAGGAAGTTTATTACTGTGTTTCTTCATAAAAAGGCATGACTCTTTAGACTGGGCATTATGGACTAGTCTGAAGCTAGGGCTTTGTTTTACTCTCTATGCAATTTGGGGTTCTTTGGAGGATCTAATTAAAGCCAAGGTTTGCTGGAAAATGGATGGGATATATCAAAATCAACACAACTTGTGCGTAATAATCTCTATGGTATACTTTGAATTGTCAAGGAATCATTTAAGCGTAGAAACCATATAATTCTTACTAACATGTGCTCTGATTATGAATTGAGTGATTTCTTCTTCCACTTTACTGATTGGAACCGGTAAAAAGGATATAAAGAACATTCTGAAATATATATATTGTGAACATGATGCTTGGCTCAAATCTACATGATCATTATGCTTAAAGATAAAAATAAAACGATACAACATGCTTTGTTAGGATTTAAAGGTTTTGAAGCACCTTGGTTTCGTTTTCTTCATCCTTTGTTTTTCTTTTGTAAAGTTATGTTTTCCAATTCTCTTTTCAGCCTTTCACCTTTTTTGATCTCTGATCTTCTTGTAAAGGGTTTGGGTGATGCCATGATGACAGGATGAGACGTTGCAACTCTAGGCACACAAGCTGTTACTAAAATCCATGAGATATTTGATTGGGCTAAGTTACAGAAAGCCTTACTGCTTTTTATTGACGAGGCGGATGCTTTCCTAAACAAGTAAGTTAACATCATCTTGTTGCTTTAAGTTCCTGGTAAACTGAAATCAAGTGATAGTCTTGTTTATAGATGGTGTGTAATCTTGCGTGTATCATATAAAATTATCAGGGTTTCATGGCACTCTGAGTTCAACTTGCATTTGCAGGCATTTCACCAGAAACAAAAACCAAATTTACATTTTGTTTTCTATAACATGATGAATTGCTGAATAGAGTGGAAGAATGTTAGTTCTTGTGGGATGAAGAATTTAGACTTTTGCTTTACCTTTATGGTTCCGAGTAATTTCTTCGTAATCAGGATGATAGTGTTATCATTGATCTGATGCAGGTGTAACAATATGCTAACAATATGCATATGAGCGAAGTTCAGCGAAGTGCTCAAAATGCACTGCTCTTCCACACTAGGGATCAGTCAAAGGACAGTACATGTCCTTGCTACAAACAGGCCAGGAGATCTTGATAGTGCTATTACTGATTGTATCGATGTAAGTGATACAATCAGTTCCTGTTACCTGGAGAAGAGGAGCGGTTTAAATTGCTCAACCTGTATCTGAGCAATTATCTTTCTAGCGAAGGGGAAAATGGGTGTAGTCGGGGATCTTTGTTCAAGATGCCACAAAAAATAACTGTCAATGATATCTCTGAACGTGATCCGAGAGGCTGCTAAGAAAACAGAACGGTTCTCTGGACGTGAGATAGCCAAAGTACTCATGGCTAGCTGTCTATGGACGCCCTGATTGTGTTTTGGATTCACAGCTATTTAGTGAGATTGTAGATTAAAAGGTTGCAGAGCATAACCAACGGTTAAAGCTGGCAGCAGCAGGTGGTCTCCCAGTTTAGCTGGAGAATACGTGCTTCAGAATTTACTTCCCTGATCTCCCCAGATATTCAATGGGAATTTTGTTCCTCTATATTTTTGAATACTTGAGATGTTATTTATATCGTTTTCCTTGGTCGATATAGAAGATTTATTTCAAGAAATTCATAATAACACTAGCTTTTGAGATTTTTGTCCAAAAAGAAAAAGAAGTCTGAAGTGGGGCAGTTTGTCCACTTCATCCTAAATTCACCTCACCTTGATAATGGTATTGATTGTGAGATGGTACGAATCGTTGTGTGAAGAAGCAGATTTTGGGAGAGAATCCTATGCTCCATTCTTTTTTTATACTTTCTTGGTGCGAGAAAAGGGGCGTTTCGTAGAGATCCATTGCAAAGTTCTGTATTGGCTTTGGGATTCATTTTTGCATTTCTGTCGTTCTGAAGTATCAAAATATGCTGTCCAGTCATGAAACCGTACTGAATAAGAAGAATTCAAAGAATTTTATTTTGTTCATTTTGATATTTCAACTATTTTGATTTGACAACTACAGCATTCATTTCATTAGAAACTCATCACCCATTTGAATGATGTTTTAAGGACCCATGTTGTAAAATATTATGGTAGATTGCTGAAGATTGAAAAAGACAGTGGAATTAACCCGAAAATGCTATCGAATAGCAACAAAAATGCTATCGAAATAGGTGGTACTAACCTGAGAGGTTGGTCGAGTGGTTAAGCATTGGTGTGGGTTTGAGGTTTAACCTAATGGGTGGTTGGACCAGCCTGGTTTTGACTGGGTCTATGGGTCGCCTCGATTGGTAATGTCAAAATAGAAGCCGACGTAAAAAATCAGTGTTTACTGTTGACTGTTTCTAACATGGCAACATGTCCATGGCGAGTTTGGGGCACCGATGTTCCGCTCAGCAAGGAGCAGGGACCCCTCTCCTTTTTTCAAGGAGAAAGACTCGTACGTAGTTAAATCAGTCAACCCACACCTGTTGTCCATACTACTACAAAAATTGCTTGAAAAGAGGGCCAGAAACCAGGTGGCATCAAACGCGGCCAACAGGGGCCTTTCTTAAACAACACATGGCATCATACCAGAAAGAGTCTTCCCCTACTCAGGACACGTACTCTCCTTGCTGCCACGTTTTGATACCACCAGTTTCCCTGGGGCATGGCTATCTTCTTTAATTTGCGTCTGTTGGTCTTCCATATATAGTTCACATATCAGAACGATCAACAACATAGTTGAAAGATCTTGAAGTTTTTGCTTGAATTCCATCTTGGGCTCTGTTTGTTTGTGACATACGAAGTTGAAAAACATTCGTGTTTAATTTGGAAGGAAAAAAAGAGGGATCATGGAAAAGATAGTTGTGGTGACCATGATCATGGTGATGGTGCTATGGGTGCAGGGGTGTCGGTGTTGGAGTGCCGGTAGCGCTACTGAGGACTTGATGGAAAGCACGAAGGAGATAGTGAGTATGGCAGCCGAGGATGCAAGGGACAAGGCTGAAGAGATGAAATATGGTGCGGCAGAAACCATGCAAGATACTGAGGAGAAAGGAAAGTCCTGGACTGGTTGGGCTTATGAAAAGTTTACTGAGTAATCAATCTAATCTTCCCTTCTCTTGCTTATGAAAAGTTGATTGCTTGTATGCCAATAATTCCCAGTAAGATATGCAACTGGCAATGGAATAAGAAGGCCTTTATACAATGCACTTATGGTTGTATGCCATTACAATCCTTTTGAAATCCTGAAAAGCGATTTGTTGCATAATGTTGAAAATTAATTAGATGACTACATTCTTTCCTTACATTTTATTTTTAGGAAAAAGACATCATGACACACTACTAACACAGACTCCTAACACTTTAGTGTCAAATTATATATTTTGATCTTAAAGTTTATGAGTTTATGGCTTGGTCCTAGACCAATAAAAAAGAATACCATCTACTCATTAATTACCCTTCAGGAAGTGAAGAGGAATCAGATTAAGATTATGTTTCGCATTACTGTGCAAAAGTGATTTTGGAAAATTTTAAATATTTTTTTTGATATTTTAGATTATTTTAATATTAAAAATAAAAAAAATATTGGTAAAAACAAAAAACAAGAAGAGGATCTGAAGAGTGTGTTACTCTCATGTGTTACTGTTCATGGTCTTTATTTTTATTCACTAAATATAGTAATACCTTCTGTCATAACTTGTGTTTTTCAGTGATTTTTTTATTGGAAAATCTATCTTCATTTGCCGTTTAAAGCCATAAACAGTGATCTTTTCCAAATTAAGTGGCATATGATACGATCCTTTCTGAATAGTTATAGGGATGGGCAAATTAATGTAAAGATCTTTTGCATGTCAGCAATTCAATTAACAAAACATTAGTGACTCATTTTCATAGTTTCACCATCTATGCATATCCCAATTGTAAGCATAAGAGGCATAAAATAAAAAGAACAAAGGTTCACTATAAAGATTTGAAGTTGTTAATTTTCTTGCCAATTCCTGGCGTGTTTTTTCTATAATTATGTCTTAATTTCTGCTCCTTTTTAATTCCTATTTTGCTTTTTTTCTTCTTTTTGAAAATTATGCCTGGCAGCTCAAATTTAGTGGAAGATAAAAGACCGTTGCTTATTTTGAATGTTATGGAACACTATTTCCTTAATGTGTCTGTTTTTCACCCTAATGCTCTAATGGTGTTAGTAGTGGAATTGGATTGGATCAAGAAAATGCTAGAGATGGGGCTCAAAATCTGATGGATAGAGCTGGAGATGCTGCCTCAAAGACCACAGATACAATGAATTCTGTTGCATACGGTAAATTGTTTTTGTCCTTGCTCTCTATGCCAATATTCCAAACTTTCCAACAAGAATTTTGTTTTCCCTTCTTCCTTTCATTTCTGTTATTCAGAAACTGCAAGGTATGCCTCTCAAAAGGCTGGTGAGGCAGCAGAGATGGCCCATCAGAAGGCAGGTGACATAAAGGACTTTGCCTCAGAGAAAGCCGGCAGAGCCAAGCAAATGGCTTCCAATATTAAAGCTGGTGATGCCAAGGAAAGATTGTCTGGTGCAATGGAATACGGAAAAGATAATCTTGAGGATGCCTATGATGAAGTTAGGGAGAAGTGGAGCATTGCTCAAGACAAGGTTTTAGATGGAGCAAATAACATGGAAGACACGCTGGGTGAAGCATTACGGAATGCGAAAGATAAGGCAGCAAATGCCTATGGTGATGCTAGCCAGAAAATGAACACAGTCACAGATGAGGCTTATGATGCTGAAGAAAGAATGGGGGAAGCACTGAATTACGGAAGAAATAGAGCATCCGATGCCTATAACAAGGCTTCGAATATTGCCTCGGATTGGGCGAATGATTCCAAAGAGGCTGTATCAGGAGCAATGGAGTACGGAAGAGATCGAGTTGCGGATGCTTATGATGAAGCCAAGAAGTATACAAAAGAGGACTCATATATGACTTCAGAAAAGGCAGGTGATGCAAAGGATGCAATTTCAGAAGCAACGTGGTATGGGAAAGAGAAAGCATCTCATGCCTATGATGTAGCTAAAAAGGAGATTTACAGGATATCAAATATAGCCTCGGACAAGGCTAACAAAGCCAAGGAAGCTTCGGCAGAAGCAATGGGGTCTGGAAGAGGCGGTGAGAGAGATGCTTTTGATGAAGCTAAAAGTCATATCGGGGATGCGTATGTGTCAGCCAAGGACACTGTGACCGATCAAGCCAAGGCCAATTATGAAGCTGCCAAGGAGAAGCTGTCAAAGGCCACTGGTGATCTTGGAGATAAGATGAGAAGGGACTCTGCTGATCTATGAGCGGAACCACAAATGAAGCACAGTATCTTCATCTGTGAGTCATTGTCATTACTCTTTAATTAGTTTTTTTGTTTTTTCTTTGTTATCTAAGAACATGTTCTCTTGAACATGATTTATAGATTTGCATCCAATAAATTTAATAGTGTATGCTTGTTTTCTTTTCTTATCAATTAATTAGGCCACTTTACTTTCTAGCATTCTAAATAAGATCACAGCTTGTTTTCCTATTTTCTTGTCACCCTAAATAATGATGCTTAAATCTACATTATGTTGAATTTTCAAGTCGCAGTAGAATTCAGGCTGAATAGAGTAGTACAATACCATGACTTACCGTTTATGCATACACGTTAAGGCTCAGGATAAATACAGTCAGGATTATGCATGGAGCCCTTTATTGTCCATGTTAATTATACAGTAATGTCCTTTATCCCTTACATTTACTTAATTCGGTTTCTAAGTGTTCAAATTCCGTGTGCAAATACATTGACTGATTATTTTTAAGGTTTTTATGAACGAGAAACTGGATGGATACTCCAGATCATCGAAATGTTTTTGTGAACCTTAGCTGAGAATTGTTTAATTACCAGATGGGATTTTATTAACAATGAAAGGAGAGTGGATACTAGTTTTAGCGAATGCGCAATGGGGGATTCTTGAACAAGAAAGAAGAACTCGTAGATTTGTGTTTAAGATGTAGAAAGCTAACACTGCATTTTCGTTTATTGATCATCATGTGGATTTTTCTCACGGGCATGCACACTTTTCCCAACACCAGACTAGCTACACATCCTCGAGAAAAAAACAAAAAAAGAACTGTTTTGGCAGAAGGGGTTGATTGTTCCTTGATTTACATTGAACCCTAACAATCCACTGCAAATACATAAATTTATTCCAACTCCATTGTACTGTTACTCAAGAGTGATCATTTCTAGATTCCATTGATAATGATGTCTTCTTCAATTAATCAATGTCGCTGTATGCACTGTTCGACGAGTCTCAATCCATATTAACACACTAAATTCAAAACCAAGACATGTATCGAGCAAAACGGCTTGTGAAAAATGGTATATAACTGAGGGAAAAAAAATAAAAATAAAAAGCTTTAGGATTAGAATGGCCAGCCAGCTACTTCATCCTTGTGCCCTAAAATTGCATCCGCTGGTTCCGGCTCTAAAAAGTAACTTAACGTTTAATTTTCTGGCAAGGTTCAAGGAATCTAATTTTGAGGGGCCATATGGAATAATAGTAAACATTACCTGCATACAATTCTAAGCACACGCAAGAAAATAAAAAATAAAGAAAGGAAAAGCGAAAGAGGAAACATACATGGAAGTATGAAGCATGCCCTCCATGTTCATGATCATGCCCCAAAGATGTTTTATCTTTCTTTCCCCCCCTGTAGCTGGTGATGGCAAAGAAACAACTTGAAATATTTATTCTGTACTTCGAAAATGACATGCTTTGGCTGCCAAATCTTTTTCAAGGTATTGGTGATCACTGATCCGATTGTCTAAAGAAGAGCTCAAGTTCATGTTAATAAACAACATTACTTGGAGCTTGAGGGAAAAAAATAGCAGTGAGTGCTAATCTATCTTCTCCTCTCTATTTGGTTATTCACACTAATCTAATTATTGGCTAGCTACATCTACCTTCATCTCCAAATAACAATAACACTATTAATTTATAAGGGTTTGATTTCTCTTACGTTTGCTTCTTCTTCATGGCTTGTTTATTGTTGTGCATCCAAACTTTGAAAACTTTTCTCTTTACATCCACTTGGGAGCAAAACTGCTGCACCTCTTGCTCATCTTGCTTTTGTATCCTCCATCCCAATTTCTCAGCAAATGCCATCATCTTGTCCTTCTGGTCTTCGCTGAACCTTGTCCTAAACCTCTTTTTCGATATCAATGGCTGCACTGATGATTGCCCTTGCAAATCTGATTGATACATATTGAGATCTTCACTTGATGATTCTGCTGCAGCCCCGCCTCCGCCGCCAAAGCTCATCATCATCGGCGCAATTGGAGTGGTGTAAGTACTCAATGTGCCATGATGGCATCTCTGATGCGGATGAAGAAAAGCTGATTGTGGTGGAGCATGTGAAGTGACAAGTTGTTGAGGAAGCGGTAGTATATTTCTTTTGCCATTGCTGTTTTTGTAGCAAGTGCTATTGGCTACACATTGTGGCTCTCCGTCAATCTCTCTTCTGTGAAAACTCCTGTGACATTCACAAGCTGCACATTTGAAGGTTGCTGGGGTACCCTCCTCACCGCCAGGCATGAATTCTCCACATCCGTCCAAAACGTGTCCTCCCATGGTCGCCGCATGATTCTTCAAACATTCTCGATATCTTATTGATGCCGAAGATGCTGATGTTGGTGGTGGTGATCTCGAAATTGATCTACTTGGAGTTGGTGCTGTGTTGGTTGCACTTGTAGTTGCCACAGGGGTTATAGCTTGTGTTGGATCTGGAGTTAGGTCAAGATCTCTTGTGGGTTTGCAAGCTTGGTGTTGCGGATTCAATTGCTGCTGCTGTTGCTGCTGATAAAGAGATTGGTGCTTAAGGTCAAGGGTATGAGGCAATACTGTATCAGTGTGACGATGATCTCTTCTTGTAGGAGCAGAAGGGATTCTCGAGGAGGAATCTCTATTATTTGGTGGATTGTAATTCAAGGATCTTGGCATCACTCTTTCCTTATCTTGGCCTCTTAGTTCCATGTAACTTAATTGATATCTAAACCCTGGACTCAAATCTTGATCTCAAGCTGCCTTAAGACATGTTCTTGAAGCACTGCATCTAATTAGCTTCCAGCCGATCGATCTCAAAATCACCATGGATCTTCCTGTGATAATTTGGAACCCTAATTCAGCTGGCCCATCCAATCCAAAGAGACAAACATGATGAAAGAGCCAATCACTAGGGAGCAATTGAATAAGATTATTACTCTTTGCTCTCTTATTCTGATTTTGACGTTAATGGGTGCAAAACTCACCAACCCATTTCACTAATTTCATCTTTATTCCTAAAGACGTAAGCAAGTGATGGAGCAGTAGATATACTTATGATTAGATGACTTAAGAAGACATTAATATAAGAAAAACCCTACAAGCGAACAAAGTAAAGGGATTTTGAAACTCAAACAGAAGGGGGGGGAAAAAGGCACTGTCTAGTCTAGTAGAGTAATAAATAAATTGGGCCCCTATAAAATCACTCAATAACCAAGACTTACCTTGATAAATTAAGAAGTATAAACTTGAAGTAAGAAAGCTGTAATTGCACCACTAGAAGTGAACTTCATTCATAAGAGGGAGTGATAGATGCAGGAGATCAAAAGATCTTAATATTTTAATTTTATGTGAGAAGAGAGTGTGTAAAGAGAACGAAGATGTTTTGGAGAGTTGTGTTTCCTAGCACCCCTTCCAATACCATGAAATCTGTCAATCCAAGGAACAGGTCAGGTTGGTTTTGGGTTTTGTACTAAAAACAAAAACAGTTATTACAATTATAGAGACTGAAAACATTCGAGAGAAGAGAGAGAGGGAGGGAGGGAGGGATTCTTACAGTCTTGCTAGACAACCGACAAGGTCATGTTAGTTAACTCTCCCATAGCCTGCATACTGGTCCAGTTCCTAATTATTGCCTCTCCCCACTCTTTGGTTTTGTTTCTTGTTTATCTTCTCTTCTTTTCTCTCTTTGCAGCACCATCATACATGTGTGTGTGTATATATATTATCTGCAGAACCCTAAACCACCTCAAATCAATATTTGTTAATTTGTGTAAAACATCAAGGAAGAGAGAAGAAAAAGGTGCGGTCTTGACTTGACATCTGCTTTGGCTTGCCTGGAATCTTCCTGCAAGACGAGGAAAAGAAAAGCGCTTTCAGGTTTTGTGGGTGGCTAATTTAGCAAAAATCTGATTAGAGAATATCTTAAAGAAAGGATTAGCCTAAGGTAATCAGTGAGCAAGAAAATGAGAGAGAGAGAGAGAGAATAAACCATAGTCTAATGAACCATCCACATTTCTTCTTTTCTTGTTGAAGAGAATTATAGTGCGTGTACATGTGTATGTGAGAATGCTGGTCCACAACCCACAGCTACTTGTCCTTTAAGATGTGTCAGACTCTTTCTTTAGTTTTTTGTTTGTTCTGCGCCTGATATATCTGCAATCTCTGCAACTCCACTCTCTCTTCCTTTTCCTGACCAATGACTTTGGTATTTCCCTCATCAAATCTTATTTCACATTTGCAATAGATGCTCTATGCTTCCTGCTCTCTCTCTCTCTCTCTCACGCACGCACTCACTATGGACACCATTTTGTGCTGTTGGTTGCTTTGTGGTCTTCTGTCACCTGAGCCAGTAATCCAAGTAATGAAGAGCCTCAGCACTTCAGTATTGGCTAGCTAGGTTACTGTATCATTTGACTCTTTCCTCTTTTCCCCTTTAGGTATTTATTCTGTTCTCTTCTGGTGTATCATCTATGATTTGCTATCTATAGCCAGGTTGCAGTTTCCCTGTCACTCTCCAAGTTTTTTTTTTTCCCTCCCTTCAAAACTGAAGCCTGCATTTATGGTCAATATTTCCTACCAAAAGTGGGCTGGATCCTTGATGCTAACATGTTACCTCTGAAATGTTAGGCCTCACGTTTAACTGATCCTGTAAGCTAAACATGTACCAAAAGTCACTTAAACCCTCCCATCTTGAATTATTGCATCCGGACTTTCTTGATAGGGTTGCAGCTTCTCATAATGGATTTTGAAATGTTTATGCACCGACGGGTGGATAAAAGATAAAAGACAAGCTAATCAGAGAAATCAATCCTTAATTATATTGAAATTAGGGAGAGCATGGAAGGATTAGTCACATTGGAGACTTTAAAGTATTGGAAAATAGGGGCTTCTAAAGGTCTAATCTAATCGTCGAATGAAATTAGATGCAATTTCTCTGCGCTCTCTCACTCTCTCGACACCATGGTTGTTGTCTTGTAACTTTCGTTTGCCAAATTAGGAAACTGAACTTTCATAAATGTCTTAATATATCTGTTAATATAATCAATGGCCACATGAGCTTCTTAATCTTTCTAAATTAGTGTGTCTATATATAAATTATCCTGGTGGGCAGCTTATCTTGTGCGTGTTTGGAGGAACAATTTCCGAGTAATTAATGATTAAATTACAGGAGAGAAGATCAAAGAGTAATTAAACTAATAGAACAACTTGTCTTCTCTAATTAAAGAATGCCCTCACGACTCCTTGACCAAGTTTTGAGCGTGGCGACAAATGGCTCTTACGATTTCTTTAGCTGATCACCACACCATGTCTGTCGCATAATTTTTTAAAGTACTACAATGTGAAGTCATAGCATACTTAGAAATTTTGTGCACTGGCAAACTAAGAACATGGTGCTTAAGCTATCGCCTCTGAAACTTATGGACTTGTGTTTCGTAAGAGGAGGCGTTGCACTTCTAATGTCTTTTTGCCGACTTTAGTGTGGTTTTGGCTAAACTTCCATTAAAGGGCATCAAATGCTTTTGCTGTAGTCATATATATCCAGAAATGCACGGTGGATTCCTTACAGTTCAGTTATTATAGTACGAAAACAACTTGATTTCTCAACGATCTTATTTTTTTATATTTGACCCATGTGATTGTAAATATTTATATTTAAGCTCTAAATTTTATTTTTAGGAAAAACTACTTTGAGTATCCCATAGTTTTTTTTTCCCCACTTTACAACTAAGAAGAAGATTTCGAAAATAAACAAAATGACAATAATTTTCCCATATATATTGAAGCAAGGAAGATAATTATTCTCAAAATTTTTTTAAAAAAACAAAAACAATTTTAAAAAATATGTTTTTGATATATTTCAGCTATTTGCACATCCATTGTGCAATTTTCAGTTATTCTTCTTAATGATGTCTTTGAAAAAAATAAAAAAAATATATATGTTTTTTGATGTATTTGTATCAATTTTGTATTTCATAATAACTTTTCTTATCAAATTAACATTGTTTCTTAAAAAGAATCAAAATAAAAAAGTAAATAATTAAATTAAAAGGTAAAATAAATAAAATATTAAAGTGTAAAACAATAGAAATATGAGATCAAAATAAAACTGAATTGCTTGATGACCAAGTAACTAAAGAGAAAATGGCATAATTTGTGGCCTTTAAATAATAGAAGAATCTTACAAGAGAATGGGGAAGCCATCATTAAAAAAAAAAAACCTAGTTATAATTACGCTGAAAAACAAATAGAAAGTAAAGAGAAAGAAGAAAAACATAAAAAATCCTAGCTATTTTTCATGCAATTATTTTTTTTATAATTTTTTATATTAATGTAAAATAGGCTATAATTTTTTTAAAAAAACTCACTTATTCTTATTTTACTTCATCATACGTATTTTATAGCAACTTAACATGACTTATAGCATTCATGATCTGCTATACATGCATCTTAACATACACAAGATTTATCATTCTAAAAAGTAGCATAATTATCTAATTTTAATAAAATTTCAACAGTTCGACCTAAAAGTTTATCAAGTATTAATACCTTTAAAATTTTATCCAAAATTAATATCCAAGAGAATAGGTTGACTTTGATGTTACATGACATGTTTGCATTGAAAACAAAATGTTCTTTACTTGTAAATAAGTGATTAGTGACACTTGTAAAGGATAAATTCATCAACTTTTAAGATATTAGGTGTTGGAAGGTCATTTTGTTGATGACTTTTGACAAATTATTAACCCTCAAGAATGTGTTTTATATTGTTGATGTTAAGATAAACTTAATGTTTGGTTCATTGTTGAGCAAAAATAGTTTAAATTGTTATTTAAAAATAAAAAAATTTATACCTTTTTAAAAAAGAATATTGATAAAAGAGAGGTTTTTTATTAATGAACTTTTCAAAATAAATGTAATCACCATTAAACTATATATGAGAAGAGTAATAATAACTCTTATTTTTACTTATTTGAGTTTCTTGACATATGACATTGTAGGTTAAGCCATCTAAATTATAACTTTATAAAACGATTGATAAATTTTAATATATTAATAACTATGATTTTTTAAAAAAAAACTATAAATGTGAAATTTATATAACACCAAAATTCATAAAATATTTTTTAAAAAATAATTAATAAGAAAAGTAATAATAATGTTTTTTTCCCCTTACCTGGTTAATTCTTATGACATGTGACATAACAGGTTTGGCTACGTGAATTATAACTTTATATAAAGGTTAATAAATCTTAATTTATTACCAACTATATTTTTTAGAAAAGTCAAAAGTGTAAAATTTGTGTAAAATCAAAATCTATAAAATCTTTTTTTCAAACAATTAAAAAAATAGTGAATCTCTAAACTTAATTTATTTGGATATTTGTGATTTAAAATTTGTGCAAACTAGAGGTGGAAAATAAATATTGTGTTATTTTTATAGATGATTACGAAATGTATTGTTATGTCTATTTTCTTAAAAGAAAAGATAAAACTCTTGAAATGTTTAAATATTATAAGAATGAAGTTGAAAATCAACTTAATAAGAAGACAAAGGTAATAAATAGTGATGAAGATGGATAATATAAAACATCATTTAGTGAATTATATTTCTAAAATAGTATTATCCACCAAACTATTACTCCTTATTCATCATAACAAAATATCATTACAGAACATAAAAAGCGAACATTAAAATAAATGATGAATATCATATTGATAAAGTTTGAAAGCATTTTAGAACTTTTAAGAGAAGTTACTTTAACCGTTAATTACATACTTAGAAAAGTATCTTTTAAAAATTTAGAAAATATACCATATAAATTACAAAAAAATCTCAAAGTATCGGGGTGTCTTGCAAAGATAGTAATTCATGATCAAAGATTAAGATATGATTTAAAATTATAGATTATGCATTTATTGAATATGTATACAATAACAATGCGCGCGCGCGCCCACACACACACACACACACACACATATATATATATATATATTATACACAAGTTAGGGTATTCATCCTAATACTATTATGAAATAAAAAAAATGTTATATTATTTGAAAAGGTGTATCTATATAAAGAAGATAAGAAAATCATTCCCTTAAGAGAATGATTAAAGCTAGCTTAAGTAATCATCATCAATTAGAAGATGATAAAGCTGAGCTTAAAAATAGTAAAAGTGATATATTTCGGGTAACAAAAAAATAGATTCGGATTCTGAGGTAAAATGCACAACTATTCAATTTCACAGCAATAGTTATAATTTTTAATTCAATTGTTGGATTGAGCTAAAATTTTATATAGTCTTCTGACATGTTTTCCTACTTTGGGTTAAAATTTAAGTGCAATCAAATTTCAGGAAGGTATCATAATACTGGTCAACAGAGGATGTATAAATTTTGTTATTTACTTTCTTTTGACTTATGAACTTTTTATTTTGCTAAAATTCTTTTCCTATAAGAATGTAGCAACTAGTTTTAGGGATTTTGTAGTATTGCAAGGATATTTAACAGGTAAGAACATAGTTTCCATATGTTGTATGAACTCCATATTAATATGGCATCCTTATACTATATGGAAACATTTATTTTATCCTTATTATAGTAGGATTCTATCATTAAATAAGATCTTAAGTTAATTAAGAATACTTTGCAAACAAAAAAATAACTAAAGAGAAGTCAATTTCAAATTAATTCTCGTTGCTCATAAAAGACTTCTAAGAAACAACAAACCTAATTGTATCATATATAGGACATTATAATTGGATTCATTATTGTTATTATTTTCTTCTTAGTTTAGATTTTATTTATATTATTTGTGTTTAATTATAAGTGGACATCATATAAGTTCAAATAAGAGGTACATTAGGGTTTGTTTCAATATAGAGTCAATATTAATAAAGACATAAACAAACATATAAGTAGACAATTCAAATTAATAAAAAAATTTGTTTGCCATACTTGTTATGTGTTAATGGGATAATCTTTTTTTTTTGGTTCTTTAAAAAACTGAAAAACAACTTATTAAAAAACAACTGATTTTGTCACATCATTCTTATACTTCTCATTCATGAATCAATATTTATTGAGTGAAGGTTTTCATTTTCAATAGTATTGGTGCTTAGGTATAAGTTATTTTTATATCACACTCCTATTAAACTTGGCTTTTCAAGAATTTGTGACTTCATGTATAGGTTGCTTAACCACATGTTCAAAATGTTTGCATTAAAAAGAGTAAAAATAACCAAAATATACAATCTTAATTTTCCAACATACTTGCTAAAAAATGAACTTTGAACCTATTTTGAGGCAATGTCTTATTCTAAAATTTCATATTGGAAAGAAATAATAGATAGTGAAATTGAATCTATTATGAATAAATTATATATGAGAACTATTATATCTTTCTCCTGGAAGTAAATCATTAAGCTATAAATAGATCTTTAAAAGAAAAATAAAAGCTAATGATACTATTGATAAATATAAAGATAGACTTGTTAAAGATTTTAGACAACAAAAAGGTATAGATTATTTTGACATATTATTTTGACATATATTCATTTATGTCAAGAATAACTTCTATATGAACATTAATAGTCATCACAATTATTAACAAGCTTAAAGTATATTAAATAGATGTAAAAATAACTTTTTAAAATGGTGACCTTAATGAAAAAGTTTATATGGAGCAACCCGGGGGCTTATCAAATCATTATATGATTTGAAACAATCACCTAAATAATATTATGAAAAATTTGATAAGATTATATTATTAAATGAGTTCAAAATCAACAAAGTTGATAAATATATTTATGTTAAAAACATATATAAGGATTATGTCGTTATATGCTTTAATGTGGACGATATGCTTATTTTGGACAATGATAATCACATGATCAAGTCTTTTACAAGTTCAAAACAAAAGACTTAGGTGTTACAACTTAACAATTTCTAGGATATTATCCTAATCTTATTCTATTGAGAAAGCTCTTGATAAATTTTCTAAACTCAACAATAACATTGTGAAAACACTAATAAATATAAGTGTCTATCTATCTAGAAAAATATAGGTAAAGGAATAGAAATTTAAAATATTATTGAATGATTAGAAGTTTAAAACATGTTATGAATTGTACAAGACCTGATATTACTTACTTGATTAGCAAAATATGTAAAATCAAAGAAAAATATTATAAATCCAATAACCAAAAGTTTATTGAGAGAGCTTGTATATAATTTATTGAGAAGAATAGGCTTAATTAAAGCCTTAAAAATAAAATAGAGTGATGATGATAGCCATATCTAATTGATTAAAGATTTCAAGATCTAAGTTTAAATAAAAAAACTAGGTCATGTAATATTTTTTATAGCACTTGGAAATTATTATTTCCTATATATTCATATGATATAAGAAGTGTGAGCTTCAACATGACAAAGAATAAGTTGTGCTTTTAATTAATTTTATATCTGGATACATTTAGAATATAACTCTTAATGAAAGATTACCTATTTGAGTGTGAAATCTAGTATTTTCTTTGAAAGTTTTGATGAAAGTTCAATTTTCTAAAGCATTTATAAATTTAGAAGTTGTTTAAGATCAAAGTGAACATAATTGTGAGATTAAAAAAAATATCGAGATAGAGAACTATGTGAGCATTATAAATATAGTGTTCATAATTTAGCAAGTAAATCCAATAATATTTCATTAAGAAATTTTCAAAGTCAAATTGTTGCATTTCCTAATGTAGTGATCTACCAAATCTATATCTCTTTACAAATCTTTAAGTCATTTTTAAACTAGTTTGATAATTTTCACTTATACGAGAGATTGTTGGAAAATTTCACAAAATATGGTTAATGAGAACATTTAAAGTCAAATTAAAAGTGGGGTCCACTCACTTCTTAGATTACAACTTTGTTGGAATTTAATATTTAACATTAGCCTTTTAACATGGAACATTAACATGATTTAAACAAATTATAAATAAATATGAAGTGTACCTCAATGAATCTTTGGTTGGCATGTTTGGTAAAACCTAAAATCTTATAAAAAAAAACTTTATCCCATTTAGAAAAGAAACAAAACTTTCTTGGTGTTTATAAAGTGTAAAGTTAAAAAATCAAAATTAGATCTTATGGGCACCCAAGATTTTAAAGAGAAGATGTCCTGTGCAAAGTAGACTCTGAACTTAAACTCATATACATACACATGTGTGCTGAACCAACTTGTTTATTGCTTAGGCTTTAGGTCAAGCCTGTGTTTAGGTTTAAATTTATTGTAAAATAATATTTTAGGAAACATAAGATTTTTGTATACTAACTAAAATTTGAACTTGTAACTGGTCTATGAAAAATTATTTCTTCCAACTTATTGGTTTGTCCAGTCTATGAAAAGAAGAATATAATAATTTTTTCTGAAACTCTTTCAACAATACACAAATAGTTTTTTTAAGCCTAAAAGTTACTTGATTTAAATCAAGATACATTTGTGTTTAACTATGGTTTATTGTGGGTAATCAAAGTTGTTAGTAGGGGAAGTCCATGAGCTTTTAATTTTTAAAATCCTCTATTATAAATGGTTGAAAAAGAGTGTTTGAGATTGGTTAATTCTGCATTGTTTTGACAGAATTTGATTTATTTACCTTATTTTTCAATGTTGTTTTCTGATTTTAAACCATTTTTTTTCTCTAAAAATTTCTCATAATCTAGAGTTCAGGTTCAGTTCTTGTAGATGAATTATTTAATAATATTTTAGTGGTTTGTTTGACCTTGTTTAGAAGTACTCTAAAATAAAATGATGTTATTGGAATCTTGAGAGATTTATTGAGAAAAAGTTATATAACCTCTAGTAAAATATAATAAAATTTTAAATATATATAATTGATCATCAATCATAGACAATTACAAACTTTAATCAATTTTAAAGAGTTTTAACAAATAAGTATTTTTTTTAGTTTATTTAATCTTTATATATTAAAATGCATGATAGGATTATAATTACGAGGGGGGGCTGCTAATCTTTTTATTATGCTTGCAAGTAACCATATACTTATTATATTTTATATTTATAAACTAAACATATTTTCTACACATATCTAATTTTATTTTCACCTAGCTAACTATATATATATATCCTCGAATTACAAAAATACTGTACCGAGAGAGGATGAACTTTTCATAGCAAGAATCAATAAAAGCAAATCTAGTTTTGGATTCATGGGCTCCTTCAAGTCACATCACAAACTGCACGCTTGTGGAATGCATGTGTCGTTTGCAGACTGCAATAGTGGGATCTATCAGATGCAATTCCATGCACCTCTCAAATTTCATTTCCAGTTTTGATATTATATATATATCTATGTATTCCTTTAATTATTGTGGGATGAATTTTCCATTGTTTTTTTTTTAAAAAAAAATCAAATCCGTCTTCCTTTAATTTAAAGTCTGTTACCATAGGGAAATCACTTGATTTCTGACAAATAAATAGCCATCAAATAATCTGAATTCATATACACTTATGGTTAATTATTAAAATCAAATTGTATAACTCTTGCTTGAAGTTTCCAAATATAAATGTAATATTTGATATAATTTTACTCAAATACATAAATACATATTTTTATCACTGATAGTTTAGGAAATGGATGTAGGAATAAATAATTTGAGTTACAAATAAGAAAAATACGGTAAGAAAAGGCATAAATAATTTGCATACGTAAAGAGCAAAGTACAATATCTTAACATTTCTTATAAATAATTTATTTATTTAGAAATTTAACAAAATAAAAAGGTTATTTTCCTCTAAGATAATTGAAAATGTGATTATAATTATTTTTTAAAATATTGTTTATATTAAAATAACATTTTTTATTTTTTAAAAATTAATTTTTAAACTAGCATATTAAAACAATCTAAAATATATAAAAAATTACTTTTTAACAATTTACAATTACAATGTATATTTCCAATTACTACAGTTAGAGAGAGATGAACCAAGGCTGTCAATTCTCCCGTTAGTGATTCATTTTTGTTACTGTAACAACAAATTTTAGTTTTAGAACATTCATTGTTGCATTATGGCCCTGTATTGTATACATGTATATAATGTGTTTTTAATTTTAATTTTAATTTCAATTTAAAATTAACTTATCTTAAAATTATACAATATAAATTCAATATTAGATGTCTAAACATAATATTTAAATTTACAACATTTTTAAATAGTCAAAAATCAAAACTAAAAACAAACTCTAACTTAATCTCCATCAATGATAAATAAATAAGTATTTTAGTTTTTTTAATGGTATCTCGAGAAGGTTATCAACTTAGATATAGAAAGAATATACAATTTTCTTTTAATAAGTTTGCACTTGTACTTTGCTGAACCTTTTTGCTGCAGTTATTATAATTTGATATATACTTACTTCAGTAAATTTGAAATCTAAATCTAATGGGAGGAGGCGATATGAAAGAAATCTAAAATAGCTCCAAAAATGATACATTACTCGATCTACATATAAAAACCAGAGCTGTATTTATCATAATTAAAATTATATGAAGTTATATTTGATAAAGTTAATTGCATTAATTATCACAAGTAATCACATTGCGAATTATATTTTCTAGGATAATATATAAATTATATACACATTATGATTCAAATTGTTTTTATACTTAAATTAAAAGATTTATAACTAATCAAATGATTAAAATCAGACCAGTTTGCAATGGAAAGTAGACAATTAAACCAATTAAGTATTAAATAAGTATTGTACAATTAATGTTCTAAGTTGTGTATATAAATCTGTACAGAAGGAAATTAATTATTCTAAAATGCACAAGAAATCCTCCACATTAATATTCAAAGTAGCATTATAAGATATGGACCGACCCTCGCAACGTGGGGCCGACGACGACTAGCAATATGAAAGCCTATCTCGTTGCTTGAACAATCATATGGCACCTCACCAACCTTGTCCTTGAGGTACAGGTAGAGAGACAGCTTATTTACCTCTCTTCTCAAAACCTGTGGAGGAATTCTTGGCTTATAGAACAAGTCTAGGGTTTAATTTTTGAGATGATCGGTAAAGCCGCAAAGGTATTGCTTGAGTGCGGTGCATCTATCTCTAATGGAAGCTAACAACTTTAAAGAAAAACGAATGGATCTACAGGCCAATATTTTTTTTTGATTAACGTGGGTGTCCGGGCCAGCTTTCGCACACCACGACTAATCCCACGGGCCCTGAAGTTAACGACCATGTAAGCCTCTAGTGGCCATCATATGAGCAATCAAGGACTCGAACCTGAGACCACAGAGAAAGCAAACCCCTTGATTCCAAGTCCTTACCACTTAGCCACCACCTAGATAGTTAAAGATACGAGGTGATGGCCTTGGGTCAAGAATTTGTTTATTATTATGTTTTGTTTATTTTTGTGTTTGTATCCATGTTTAAATGCATTTTAAAAATATAATTATTTTTAATATTTTTTAATTATTTTAACATGTTCATAATAAAAATAAAAAAAATCAATACATCTTCAAGCAATACAAAATATATAATTAGCCACTCTTTTAAGAGTATCATAGTAACAATTACTTTTTAAAGTAATTTTTGTGTAAAAATATATTAAAATAATTTTTTTATTTTTTAAAATTTATTTTTAACAACATCACATAAAAATAATCTAAAAAATTCATTTAATAATTAATTATTTTTAAAATAAAGAATAAACACGTGGCGGAATAGACAGCAATGGTTTGCTCCATCCATCACAAATACGAGGGAATGCTATCCAAATCAGAAGCCCGAAGTTTGATGGGCCACTAGTGTCAACCGAGCACTCCATAACAGGATAGAATTTATCTCTCTTTGGGCTCAGGTGCCACTAAGATGGGCCCAACTGTTCCTTCATTACAAACCAACCAAAGAGATGTCAAATTTCAATGCCCGAACTTGTCTTTTTTTGTCTCCTACAATCTGTATAGATGGCACATACCACTAACGTGGCCATCGTCCCATAGGTGTACCTATATAATGATGTTGAAACATATTTATGGTATACAGTATATCCTGTATAATACAAGTTGGGTAAGGTTTAACAGGTTTTAAAAATTTTGATTCACCACCCAATCTATGATGTATTTTGTTCTAAGTTTTTAATCCATTATTATCTATATTATATAACTTTGACGGTTGAGTTGAATGCAATGATTTAAATATTGCAAATCAACTAATTATTATAGTATTCCTAACCACAAATCATTTTTGGCTATTATCCCAAATAATTTCTCATTAATTAGGTTAAATAGTGCTTTCTATATGTCCCCTTTTCATGTAAGTTGTGATGTTTGATGGGTGTAAAAATTAAGTAAAAGAGAGTTAATATGGGATAATTTTTTATTTTTTTTAATATGGTTGTATTCATGTTTTTTAAAAAAATTAAATTTTTTATTAAATTTTTTTATATAATTTGGATAATTGAAATGTGCTGATTTTAAAAATAATTTTTTAAAAATATAAAAAATATTATTTTTATATATTTTAATATAAAAAATACTTTAAAAAATAAATGTAGTAATCTTTCTAAACAAACCATTTGATTTTTAACAACACCAAAAATTATCATCTTCTTCAGTATATTCTGCCATATACAATACATATTCGTTCAAGGATATATTTCTTATACATAGTTTAATTAGTTTAAACATTAAAGATCACTCAAATCTTGAGATTTTTGTTTTACATGTTGTGTTCATAAGCCTTCAACGCACCACTCTTGAGCAACCTCACAACTCAATTGTCCTCATCGAAAGGTCCAAACTAGGGTTCAATTCATACCTCATCATAAGGGCACTCTCTTAACAACTTTTCTTCAAGGGGAGTCTTATGAACCACTACAATAAGTGCCTGCAATGACAAAATAAATAAATAAATAAATGGCCGTGAGCCATTCAACAAGCCACTCAATTGGAAAAGGTAATTAGTAGCACTATCATGCTAATGCATTTTTATTAATTAGATGTAAGCATTTAAAATGTATAAATTTAAGAAACTAAGCGATCAATCAGATGATTCAAATTTCAAAATTTTAAACAAAATTGATTTGATCGAGTTCTCCCTTTACCACCACATGAACAAATCCCCGTTATGATAATTGACATCCATCATATCAAAAAAAAAAAAAAANAAAGAGGGTAGATTTGACATAAAAGCAGCAAAAGTCATGGACGGGGTCCTTTAATTCCAAGCTTCTAATCACATTTCTCATCGATTTATTCCTTTTCACTTGATAGGTAGTTTGACCCAAAGGGGAGAGGTTATGTTTGGATTCTTGGGTGCCCTTGTTCCTCTATGGTTCATGAACTTGCCCGCCCTCAATTTCTTTTTCTTTCTCATTCATTTTCCCTCTTTATTTTCTTGTCACCTTCTTCTCCTCCTCACGAAGTGCGATTTTCTTTTTTTAAAAAAAAATAAAAAATATTACTTTAATATATTATTAAATAAAAACTATTTTGAAAAACCAACCATTAACGCACTATATAAACGAAATTTATAAATCAATGCCAGTCTTATTATTAGAAATTCGAAATAGTAAAATTAGCATTGAGGTTGAGAAGGACTCCCGCAAAGTGGAAAGTGGAGGCGACCTCTCATTTGTCTGTTTCCGCATAGGCTCATCTGCGGTAGACGTGGCTTCTAAAAGAAAAAAAGCGTTGGGATCCTTTTATAGGACACGATATGTGATGCTTAGATTAAGCTCTCTTCTGTCAAACAAGAATATTAGCTAAGAATTCCAGAGAGGAATTAATGCTCTAGTTAAGGTTTTGTTGTCTGGAAAATCAAACTTTCTTATACATAGAGTTAGTTAATCATACGTAAAAGAAAAATCTTTTACAGCCATATAATATAAATCGGGTTTGATATTATAATAATAGTTATTTATTAATATTTTAAAAAAATTATTTTTAACATCTAACAAATTAAAACTATTTAAAAATAAAATAAATTTAAATAAAAAATCAAAATTCTTGAAAACAGGTCTCAAAACAAATAGAGAAATTATATATATAATGAATTGATTAATGTTGTATGACAGAGTGATTAAACAATTATATGGAACTAAGAAATGATACAATCTAACTAATAACTAAAAGCACTGTCATAATTGCAACATACGTTCCTTGACAACAACTATTGTCCTAGCTAATCATAGCTCTTCTGATTCATGATCAGCCTAAGGTTGATGACCTGAGGAGGCCCAATGGAGTGAGTACTGTACAGCGAAACCTTGCCAATTAATTATGAAACTCCTTATCACTAATGGCGTCACTTCCATCATCTTATCACGTTAAAAATTCTGGAAGCTGGCCGAAAGCTTACTATTATTCTGTCCAAAAATCATAATTCATATCTTATCTTAGCAAACTCCATCATTAAAAATAAATACTCAATATATGCTGTTTGAGGAGACCTAAAGCGAGAAGGAAAAAACAAAAAGTATTCTTTGGCGATAATATATTATATTGCTTGATAGATGTAACAGCATGCAGTCTTTCAATCGCAGTAAAATGCATGCTTACAATTTTATATACGTATTTTAAATGCTCAGTAATTACTGACAACATGCTTGCCGGAACTCAAATCTGATTAACCCTACAAGAGGGAGGGGGGCATAGGATGGTTTGAAGAAATTGTGAGGGGAGTTGTTGGTTTTGCATTTTTTTTTTTTCCATTAAGGAAATCAGATTTTATGCCTTTTTTTTTTAAAAAAAAAAAGAAATTTGGTAAGTAATTTGTTAGTGGCAGCTAACCCATTGCTTTGCATGTGAATTTTAGATTGGCAAGTGGATTTCCTGGAGAAAGATTATAGTTTCATCCACAAATGTTTGTGTCTAAAGAAAGTAATGATCCTGTAAGGGACTTGGATTTAGAGAAAGATTATAGTGGCATTTCCACAATTTTTTACACTTGTGTATTATGCTTATGTTTTCAAATCTATTTATATACCTCAAGTATCCTAGATAATCAAAAAATTATACTATTTAAATAGAATTTTAATGTAATAAAAAATCTAACATTCTAATAAACTAATCTATTATAAATCTTTCTTCATCAATAATTTCTATATTAACTAAGATTTTCTTATTAATATTAAAATTCTTATAAATGTTAAATTAAATTAACCATGATATTAGTTCATCATCAGTTATTCATATTCATGTTTCAGATTAGATTTGATGTATAACCTTTGAAACATCGAATCATTGCTTTAAGACCAACGGTGATGCGTATTTGTATTTACACCACTTGAATCAACTGTGCGATGGCCTTTTAAAATGAAATTATTTGTGCTTTAAGACCTTTCTCTTTTAATTTTTCTCACTATGCTGGGTGCTTCATAACGCCGTGCAGTCTGAAGATTTTCATCTCAAACAAAGATTGTAGTGCAGCGAGGAGAATAATTGTGTAAGGCAGAGAGCATACCATCTAGGAAGAATACTGCCACTGAGTTTTTTTTTTAATTTTTTATTATTGATCAAGCAATCATGAGTTATATAAACAATGGAAAGATGCAAGAGATCCGCTTAGAAACCTTCGCTCCATACAGGGAGTCGGTATAAAATGAGCTCTAGGCGCAGTCAAGTATAATGAGCTCCTCTGCTCAGATGCTCCGTGATGATGCTGTGGTTGGTGCTCTAATAAGTGGCTAGCTTGCAGGATATATTGATCGGAAATTAAGGGGTAATAGATTTTCTATTTATCTGTCAAAATCAAATTAATTATGATTAAGGATTTGAAAGAACTACTACATTTTGGAGTCTTGACCTGTGAATTGAATCTTCGAATTGCTGCATTGTTGTGTCGTGTTGCCCTGCCATAATCATTGATGGTCGCGGCGGTGCCTGATGTGATGTCTGGATGGCTAAGCATATCTTCAGCTAAAGTGAGTTATTTATGATAAGGCTTGGCTTTTCCTTGAGTGCTGTGCGCGTCTTGAGAATGAATAGTTTTAGTTTAGTTTACTTTATTACATGTTTGTTTTACAGGATTCCTCATTTTTGTTCATGGGAAGCTTGTTGGAAGGATTTGGTGTCGGAAAAGGAATGTGGAATGCTATCGACAAGTCTTAATTTGAGCATAGAACTGAGCAAGAATGACTAATGTATGTGAAGTCTGTAAAAGTTTTATTTCTTGCAACAGTTCTAATGAAGAAGTAAACTATTTAATTTGTTAAACCAGTGCTTATTTACATGATATTTAATGTTAGCCATAATTAAATAGTTCAGAAAATGAACCTTTTGTTATCATGGTAAGAAACTCGTTTTAATAAAACAAATTACGTGTGAATATAAATTAATAACATTTAGTGTTTTTATATTTAATTTTTTATTTATGGTGACTAATTAAAGGTTGATAATAGTCACAATTAATTCTAAATTTTTTAGCTTTTTATAAAAATTAAGGTGAATAAAGAATTTTTCAGGGTTTTATACTTTTCCTCACTTCATACTTTAGCGTTTAATTTTTATTTTATTATTTTATTTTCCTTTTAAATTTAAAATTTAAGTTTATATTATTAAAAGATATTTGAGTTTTATATTTTTTTGATTTTAAGATTCGATTCAAAGAAGAAAGAATTTTTTTATTAATAATAACAAAAAAATTATTATTTTAAAATACTTTAGCAAATAAATATTGTTTTTAATTTGGTTATAAGTTGATTTAAAGGGTTTTTTTTTTCCTGTGAGTTCATAGACTTAAATTGACTTGATGATGGGACGGCTTAGAATCTGTTTGAGGAGATCTGATCTCAGTTATTAATTTATCTTTACAAGTTTATTTTTTCAAAATAAAAGAGAATTTTTGATATAATGAGATCAAAATAACCTTAATGTATACCTTTCTTTGCTGATTAAAAAAGAGAGAGAACCATTGACAATAAACATACAACCATGGGCTCTTTATAAGCACTACACCAGACTTTAGCAAAAACTTTAACAAAAAGGTAATTAAAAAGAAATTGATGGATGCTAGAAAGGTAAGAAGTATAGCTAGGAAAGCATGCCAGCTTTAACAACAACAGTTTTAATTAAATACATTTTAATTATTTTTTATTTAACAATAATTTCAATCATATTTTTAATTAAATATATATTTAACCCAACCAACAATAATTAAAAATTAATTTTTAAAATATTTTTTTTTTCAAATAATAACTACAATAACCACTGCAATTTTCATGCGCACCTTTAGCTCATGTTCACTGTGTCATCAACAAATACAATTTCATCGGTATGTTTTCTGCATAGAGCTGTTGCATCTTCCAGCAAAAGAACAACAATTCGGTTTGCAGATTTCAATCAAAGAAGATATTGGTTTCCTTTGACGGTAGTTTGAGATTACTGTTTTCTTATCTCTGCAACTATAGAACCCTACTGTTCATACTGGTGGGTATGCTGCAGGTGGGCATTGGATTACTTGTGCTCCTGCAATTCAGTGGTATCAATGGGATGTTTTTCTAGTCTAGCAACATCCTTGCAAGTGCTGCAGGTGTTACGTCTTGTACAGTCTCATGTCAGGACAGTATTTCAAGGACTGATTACACATATCATTTTGATGGCTCTTTATATCAACGAATCATGCCACGGGAAGAGCCTGCTCTTTTTTTTCAGGCCAATCAATCCCAACTAAATATAGTTCTTAAAAGTCAACAATCCAAAATTACTCTAAGGCTACTCTACGCATTCCTTTACCTTGTTATGCTAGTGAACTAAATTCCAAAAGGTTAAATTGATGGTTTGCTAAACTATCATAATCTTGACAGGAATTTCCTCAAGCAATATTGCTACATTTGGACTTGGAGCTATGATTCCATTTGCCCTTGGGCTTTAGCTTGGTGAGGTAGTGGAATAGATAGATGTCCTCTTCGATACAATCCTAAGAAGAGAAGGGAAATTGTAACTTAATTTGCAGGCATCCAAAATTTGAGAGAAATTCTTATCTGGGTTATATGATAAGTTAGCTGTTTCTTTTGGAGGTCGTAGCGACTGGGATCGCTTCATGTTTATGGATAAAGCTGGGCTGGGCTGGGCTGGGCGAAGGAATTCCCGGTTACTATTGCTTTTATGTGGAGGATTTTAATACTACCAAACCTATGATATGTTTCATTCTGTGTACTTGAAGTTTATCGTTCATCAAGCACCTGACTTTATTTATCGTGATCAAATTTTGATTTCTTATTTTCTCTCTCGTTCGGGCATTTCTCCACAGGATTCATATTTGTATCACATAATGGGAATTCTGGCACTTGGAGGGCTTGCGGGATGTTTCATGTACTTTTGAATATTTGTGCATGTATCCATACTCTTGTCCGTTACATTCCTTGGAGGGAAACTCTTTCTTTTTTATACAGGCAGTGGTGGTTGTTGGGATGTTGTTTTTAATAGACAATAGTTTATCCTCTACCCTAAAAAAGAGTTGTTATTGTCAAAAAAAATTATAATAATAGAGATAATTATTAAACAAATTGCAACAACCATCAATAAAATAATACAATTCATATATTACTATTATTAATATTATAATTTGGGGCCAACCTGTCTTGTCATTAATACCTATAAATAAAAGTATAATCTAGAGAGCAAAGTGAGTAAGGGTTAGAGAAAGAAGACTAAGAGGGAAAAAGAAGAGAGTGGTTGTAATGACTGCTGCCATTACATCACCTACCAGTATAGCAATGAAAATTAGAAGTTGAATAGAATGGATATGATTAATTTTTTTTATGTATTTATATCATAGTATTTTTCTATCTCTAATAATATTAATTTTTTCAATGAATATAGATGATGTCAATGTATTTAGTTTCTAATAATCAATTATCATAACATTACTGGTAAGAATCCCTAACAGTGGCTTTCTTCTCCGTGGGACTTGGAGCTAACTATTCCTTGGATCATAATGTCTGAGGTATCCAGAACTTCTTACTTTATATCAACCATCTGCTTCCACTGGAGGGCTATGATTTTGCTCTTAACCCCTCCACCCATGATAGTTATATTAAATGTTGGTTTTAGAATGCGATGGAACTACAGTCAGATTGTCAGCTTATGAAGTTTATATATGTGTTTAGTGATGGTGAAAGAGTTGTTCATGAATTGTTTTCTTCAAGTGAGCAGAATTTTTACTGGCTCGTTTCAGGTTCTCCCAGTGAACATAAAGGGCCTTGCTGGCAATGTTGCAACATTGGCTGGCGTCCTGGCTTGTAACAAGGACTGCAAACTTGCTCATGACTTGGAGCAGTGCAGGTCTCCCTCTCCCTATGTCTCTCTCTCTCTCTCTCTCTCTCTCTCTCTCTCTGTCGCATAGCGTGTGGCACAAAATTATTATTCTAATTTCTAACCAGTGAATCCACTGCTCTGTCAACAGGGACCTTGACTATTTTTGTCTCTCTGGATCCCTGAAAACCAAAGGAAAAACTCTAGAAGAAATACAATCGTCGTTTAGATGGAACTGTTTGCTCACCATACGTGAGCTGGTTTGATTTTATTTGTGAAAATTGATTGAAATGTGCACGTATTTTTTTCTTTTCTTTCTAGTGTTCATTTGTTCTGTTAAAAGGAAAAAACGAAATAAACAAAGGAGAAAAGGAAGTAAAAATTTCAGTAAAATGCATTTAACAATTTTCCTGACAGTAGACGTAACATACCTAGAACACCAACGAGGAGTACAAAGTGCAGTAAACATAAAGGCAAAATGAAAGATATCTGTTGTCTCGTCACTTCTGCACTCCATTTTCAAGAAACGAAGTAAGAAATCGCTTGAGACATCTATTATAGACACAGGGACGTTCCAGGTGAACTAAGTGGCCTGCCTTCCGTATGCCCTGAAATGTTGCCGTCTCGCCTAGTTGCCTGTAATCACAAAACAAATCCATTAGTGTGCTGGACTTTTTTGTTGCCTTTGCACTCTTTCTTTTGCTTGTGTTTTGACGATTGTCCTCCAATTTGCATGTGTTCGTGTCTGTATCAGCTAATCACCATATACGTTCAGTATGATTCATTGATTTGCGGTTAACATCTACCAAGTAGTTATAGATGTTGCAAGACATACCCTTTCATGTTCTGTGCGAGCCCCAGATTGAAGATTTGGTCGTTCTCCCCCCATAAGAGATGTATCTTCTGCAACATTTAATTATGGCAGTGATCATGTTAAACATATGCATTAGGAGCAATAAACACGAGGAATTAAGTACTGAAGTTACCTGTACAAACCTAGGGATTGTGGGGTCTTTATTGTTGATGACTAACCCCTCTAGAAGTTCAGCTCTCTCTTTTCTGTTAGCGAACATCACCTGTAAGTCTTCAGTTAGTGCTTGTTGCAAAAGCTCGCTCGCAAAATTGTTTATTAAAATAAAGACTTTCGGTCCAATAATTAGGTGTAACAAGTGCCAAAAAGAAAAATAATAATAATGGATAGAAAATCCAATCAAGTCCCGTAGAAGATGCAAATTAACAAACCTCAAGGTAGTCTTTGTGAAGCCTATTTGGGAACCAAAGCTTCTTGTAAGTAGCAACAGAAAGTAGTGTTTTAAGACCTTTAACAGAATTAGGCAGCAAAAGCTCCGAGGAGGACTTGAACCCAAGTTCACTTAGAGTTGCTTCACTGATCGAGTCAGTCATTGCCAGGATTGAACCAGATATGACCATGGCCTGAACCAGCTCAGGATATAACTCAGCCATCTTAAACGCCACCATGCCACCATAGCTAAACCCCACTACAATACACTTCTCTATTCCGAACTTCTTTAGACCTTTCACCAATGTTTCAGCCTGAAACGCTGGCGAACGGTCTGTTTTATCAGTGATTGAGCCACCGAAGAAAAGAAGGTCAGGGATATAAACTGAATACTTTTTGGTCAAGGCACCAACTTGGAATTGCCAAGTGACAATACCTTCAGCAGCAAAGCCATGGACTAGAACTATTACAGGTTTGTTTGGTTTGGTTAAGGTTGGGTTCTTGTCCTTTTCACCTTTTTGAGGTTTCTTGATGGTTTCATTGGGAACCCAAAAGTTCATTACCGTTCCAGGCTCAATCTCTACGCGGTGAGGTTGCACTCCTGCCATTTTCATTAAGCCGTGCAATAATGGCGTCTGTGCTGCCACAAGGTTCACCATCTTTCTATGTATGTGATTGTGTGTTTTCTCTCTTTCCGTTGCGAAGTTTGAGCAATGAATGAAAACCAGATGAGGATTTTAAGCTACCATGGAAAGATGGTTGTTATCTGCTGTCATTAATGTGGTGATGTTTGATAGAGAACGAGGGTGTTAGCCAACGTATTTCCGTGTATAGTCGTGGACTTTGTTGTAGTTGTAACAGTGACAGCTAGTCTAAAACTTTGTTATTTATTAGACTTTAGTTATGTTTGACTCTTCAAGTTTGAGCTGGCAAGGTCTAGTTTGTAATCCTTTAGAAATCTATCTCCTTAAAGTAAGAGAAATCGGTTACTGTTTGTAATTATTTATATATTTTTTATTTAAAAATAATATAAATTATATTTTAAAAACATTCATAATCATTTAAGTTATTATATCGAATATAATATCAAAGTTTTAATCATAATTATAAATTTAAATTATATTATTTTTATTTATTTAATAAAAAATAATATAAATTTATATAAATTTCAAATTTAAAAATTTTTATTTAAAAAAATATTAAAAATAATATAATTTATATTTAGAATATTTTCTAATTGAAGTAACATGTGATGTAAATTTCTGGCAAGAAATCAAAATCTGTGTTTCAAAGTTATTTATATTTTGAACTTCGTGTACGAACAACAATTGTTTGATTTTGATAACCAGCACTGCCTACTCTTCACCTCATGTGAATTTAAACTTAACTATAAATTAATTGAAACTGTTGACTAAACTTACATATAATTGCATCTATTATGTTTTATATTTGATTTCATCATTAAATAGAATAAAAATAGTAAGATTAAGACCACAAACATCTTAATTATTGTAAAATTATCTTAACTTAATAACTTAATAAATATTAGATAAAATTCTAAAAAAGGTTTTATATTACTTGTAGATGTCACACTATTAAAGACTCAAACTACTAGAGGGAACACCACATTTATGTCATCATAACCAGCAAAATGAGGATGGTGACAATGACAGTACAACAGCAAAATCCATCCACTGAAACACAATTAAATTCACAGGATTTAATATGCCAAAATTGCGAGTGTTCAGGCACTAAAAATGGATTTTTTTTAAATTATATATTGGATGATCTTTAATCTTAGCTAGCCAAATATTCAAATATACAGCAGCGATCATAAACGGCTTTTATGGTGTTAGGTGTCAGACGCTGTCGATAACCACTTCTTGAAGCTTTTTAATTAAGGAGGAGACTGATTGATACATCAGTGGAAGAGCAAGCACGATCTTGCATTATCAATGGCCCCTGCATTGGAATGAACATCTAACAAGACGGTGGGGTTAGTATTATAACTATAAATTTAAAGCACCATTTTTCCACAAAGAGAAAAGAGCACAGCTAAAAACTAAGTATTATGTGATATGATATGTGAGAGGTTTCTCTAAAAGAATTTTATTGAATTAAAAAATTAAATTAAATAATTAACTGAATGAAGAGTTAATTGTAATATTGAAGAGATTTCTTTTAAAAAATTATTAAATGAAAAATCTTAATAAAATATTACACATAAAATTATTTATTAAATACTTAAAAATATTAATATTTAATTATTTATCAATAAATTACTCTAGTAAAAAAATCAGAATTTTTCATTTCACAACAGACAATCATCTTCTTCTTCTCCTTTTTTTTTTTTTCCTTACCTACTCATCTTCTGCTCCTATGTCTTCTTCTCTTTTTATTTTTTCTCTATCAGTTTTTTTTTAATTATTTTTTTCTTTTTAGTTTCACTCACAATTTAATGAAAGTAAGATTTTTCTTTTCTTTTCTTTTCATTATATTTGTTATTTTATTTTATTTTTTAGTTCTAAATAATTATATGAATATTATTGAAGCAGTTTTTTTTTCATATGAGATCTCTTTTTGCATTTTAGTTGGCTTATTTTTTGAATTTTGTTGTTAAATTTCAATTAAATTAATTAATTAATTGTTGGAAGATGAGTTCTTGACTATGTTTTCTAGGTTATATGGAAATGTTGTTTTAGTTAATTTATTTATTTGTTGTTGTTGCTTTTTTTTTTGTTATGTATTTGCTATAAATTTATTTGGGTTATTTTTTTTTTCAAGTAACTCAGCTCCTGAGTAATGATTTATATTAATTGATTTTATTTTAATTATTATCTATAATTGTGAAATATATTTTTAAATAATTTTTAATGTTATTATAGAGTTAAAAAAATTACTGTAAATGCTTTTGTGTCACTATTAAATACTGACAGAAATATATATTATATTTTTGTTTGTTACATACAAAAATTTATGAAAAAAATATTGATAAAATAAAACAAGGTAAAATATGTTTTGCTTGCTTTTGTCATTAGTAATTTTATTACTCACGGACTTACTTATAGATTAAAAATATTAATGAGAATTATACTGACATAGCATAGTTTTAAATTCATTGCCAATGAAATGAGAATATAAGCACCAATATAAAATTTCATTAATAAATTTAAGAATTCTGGTAATAAGCAATCATTAGTATTATGGGAAAAAAATGTTTAGGGCCAATTACAGTGTTTTAGGTTTTCGCATTTTGTAAGCGAAGGCTTACAATTTTAATGACTGTTTATATTACAAGCCTTACTTAAAAAAAAAAGGTTGGTTAATGAGCCATTATATGATCAGGATTTGGAGTAATTAGGGACTTAATTTATATTAAAAAGATCAGAATGAATAACAAAATATAAGTTTTATAACAGTAAGGATAAAAAATTCAAATAAAGACAAATTTATTAATAAGAATGAAATATAAGAATTAAAATAAGTTTTTTGAAATTATAAGGATTAAGAAACTCTGTCCAGGCCACTATTTTATTAAAAAAAAATCAACCAAACAAATTAAATGTAATAAATAAAATCGTTAAATTAATTAATTTATCATGTTACATATTTTATTACATTAAATTATACGAAACATGCATTTACCATTTAATACACAAAACCCTAAAAAAGCCCAGAACTCTATTTTTGACTGAAGGCCGGAAGTTGATTGGATCTGTATATGGGCGGGCTAATGAGTGTACATTGAATGACCCATAAGTCAAAAGAGAAGACCGGGCTGTGTTCATTAGTATTCACGTATATGGGCAGGGCTCCTATTTGGTAAATTATGGGTTAAAAAAATGTTTTAATTTTTATTTTAATTAAGTGAAAACAACATTTTTAAAATAAATATTTTTAATTTAAATAAATATAGCTGCGCAAACGATACCATAAATTTTCACATGTATAATTTTAATTAAATGGTTATTTTTAAATTGTTTACATGAGCTAAAAAGTAGAAAAGAGAGAGAGCATGTACTTCTCCAAAATAAATAATATTGAATTTAAGTATATAAATCAAAAGAAAGCATCTACGGCCCAATAAAATCTAAAATTAAAAATACACTCTAATTATTTGTGTATTTTTTGTTGAAAAGTGACAAAAAAAACATAAAATATAAGGGGGTGATAAAAATAATTTGAATATATTATTCAACATAATAAAGACGATTTTATTAACATGGAAAGATGAGTAAATAGGTGTCTCACTCGTCACATTTCAGCTTAATTTTTTTAATATATAAAAGAATATAGTGTTTTCAGAGGATTAAGGAAAATCTAAGATCAGATCATTGATTTAAATATATTTAAGAGTATTAGTTAATTTACTAATATGATTAAAAAAATTAACATGAAAAACACAAAAAACATGCCAATAAATAATTGAAAAACATAATTGCTTGTCAGTATTATAAAAAATACTTTTTAAATATTTTAAAAAATATTTCAATAATTTTATTTGATATCAAAGAAAACAATTGAATAAAAATAGTATAGAGTAAAATTAAAAAACTTCAAAACTCAATTACAAAATAAGTATTGAGAGATGAATTGAAAAAATAATTTTTTTATAAAAATTTAAATAAAAAACTTGACTCAAGTTAATATGTTAAATTCATAGCTCGATTATAAAAATATAATACTATAATAGAAATTTATTTTTTAAATTGGTGGATAACTCTTTAAAAAACTAAATAGTGAATGATAACACTATAAAAACTTAATTGTAAGAAAATATCAACTAACTAGTAACCTTGGACATGAAATTGAGATCATGTCATAAAAAACAAAAAAAAAATTATAAAACTAAATAGTCAATAACTTAATGTTAAAAAATAAAATTAAAAAAAAATCTAAAAAAAAATCCTAAAAATGCTAGGAGTTAAATTAGAATAATTTTTGAAGCCAATAGCTTTGGGCTTGACATCAAAATTACCCCATAGAGACAAACACAAAAAAAATATATAAAACAAAATTCATAATCATCTATAATTAAAAAAATAAATAATAATAAAAATAATAAAGATCAAATCTAGTATAAAAAAATAAATGAAACAATAAAAAGAAAAATGAAAAAAAAAAGAAAAAAATGGCAATAAAAAGGAATCAAATCTAGTATAAAAATAAATAAAACAATATATATAATGAGAGATAAAATTGAAAAATAAAATAAATCAAGAAAAGAAAAAAAATAACAATAAAAAAATAAGAGCTAAGTTGGATACAAAAATTAAATGAAATATAATAACGAGGGATGAAATTAAAAAAATAAATCAATAAAATAATAAAAATAGTTATTGAAAAACAAATCAAGAAAATAATAAAAATAGTAATTAAAAAAATGAGAACCAAATTAAATATAAAAATTAAATAAATAAAATAATGATGGATGAAATTTTTTTAAAAAAATTAAAGGCATTAAAAGAAAAATAAAAGGCAATAAAAAAAACAGTGACCAAGATTGATATACATATAAACTAGCAAAATATATTTAATTTTTTGAAAAGTTAGCATGAAATATGAGGCATGAAGAAAGAAAAAAGGAAGAAAAAGAAAAAAAATTCATCAAAGATCAATTGTTGCTCCTCCACCAACCTGATCATTAAAAAAAAACTGATCGATACGTTTGATTGTTTAGATATGTAATATGTGTTGTCCAATAAACAAAGACACCTCCTAAATGTTAAATGTTAGTGTGTGTGGCATATGATATCCACTTTTATTTATCTATTTTTATTATATTAATAGTTTATAAAAGATTTAACTCCTCTCATTTAAATTTGATTATAACTAAAAAGGTTATTATAAATATACAAAAAAAACCTTTGGATGTTAATTTATTTTTTTATTATTTGCTTTTAAGAACAATGCAATTATTTTACTATGCAAATCAAGACATTAAAAGATGAAAAGCAACTAGATTCTAGCTTTAATAAATTTCAAAAACCTCTGCATATCTATTTTTTAGTTATGGTTTTATTTTAGATAAAAAAAAACCTCATAAAATATCATGATATACACGTTCTTTATACAGTACTCAAACGTGTTTGTGTTGTATAGTTAATTTAATATATTTTGTATATGTCTAGGCTATACACTTTGTATAGCAATAGGATATGTATCATTGAAAACAATATATATATTACATTTTTAAAATGCTCTTTTGTATGAAAAAAGAAGAAGAAAGTATTATCAGATACCGTTCTTTTTTATTATTTTGAAATAATTTTATTATTCACAATCTTCAAAGGACCAGCTTAATTTTTATTAATTAAAAAAAGTTGATTTAATTTTTTTTAATAATAAAAAAGCAATGTGTGATATTTCCAAATTTGTTGTGCTTGTTTTTTAACCGGTGATTGTGCATAGCAATATTAATAAGTATAAGAAATGCGCAGAATCTTTATTGATAATTATAAACTATTAGCCTATATAATTCTTAAATATTAAGTGTTTTACTCTCTCTTTTTTTATTCAGGAATAATTATTGAGGTGGTATTGGCATCTCTGGCATCAGATCTGAACTTGATTGCATCAGGTTTCTGCTTTCAAACTCTCCTGGGCTTGAGAACGTGACCGTTGAGCCTCTTCAACGACGGAGGATGGGAGTTGGTAAAACAGTTACTGCATTTCCGGCGACTCTCAATCCAAGGAAAAGCCATTCATCAGGAGCCATAACTATGGATTGCTTACTGGACAGGCACTGCCGGACTGAAAAATACTTTCCATGTGGATGTAAATTAAAACCAACCTTTTCTGTGTTTGCACTAATTATTTCTGTTGCAGAATTATTTGGAATATGTGCTTGAGAAAGCTCGCGCTTTTGGTGGGATCAATGTGGCGATCACCTGCTATAACTGTAACTAGTTTTATGACATATTTTCTTTAACTTTAAAAAATAAATAAAAAAATGTAAAAAAGTAAAAAATTCAATGCATACAGGTTACAACATTTTTAAAATATTTAAATGGTAATATATTAAATGATATATTTTTTTAAAAAAATATTAAAATAATAATATATTAAATCAATTCAGACCAATCATATATAATTAATTTGTGAAACTTGTGATATGGGGTATAAGATAGTGATAAAACCAAGAAACCCATATTAAAATACTAAGAGCAAAAATAAAAAAAAATAATTAAAAAAAAGATCCCTAAAAAAGTGATTACAATAAATTTATATTAGTGGTCATTGCAACAACATGAGTCAGGCTAAATTTTGCCAAATATATATATAAAAAAAGAAAGTTTAGGCAATTTATGAAATTTTAAAATGTCTAAAAAAACTTGAAATTCAGTTATTGAGACGATTGAGTTTAATAAAGTTAGATAATTTAATAATATAAAAAATAAACCCTAATTTAATAATATGTAAAATCAATCATATCTGAACAAATTTTCTAAAATCACAATCCATAAAATCTCATACTTGGACTCAATTAAGAAGCCCAATTGATAACCAATTTAATATTAAAAAAAAAATCAATTTAAAAGACTTAGCAAAATAAAAAAAATACAAAATAAAAATATAAAGAATGAGAATCAGATCTGATATAAAAAAATAAAAAAAATCAAATCTAAGAGATGAAAAAATTAAAGGATGAAATTAAAAATATTTTTAATTAAAAATAGTTTTTTCAAATAACAAATTTTAAATTAAAATGACATGGAATATATCTAAAGGGAAAAGAAATTGAAGAGTTGCTTTCATGTTTTTTTAGGACAATAGGCAAATCAAGGTTGATGAGAGAGGAAAGAGTGAGGTGGGGAATTAATATGGCATCAACTATATAGAATCACCATGCATGTGCCGACTCAAGGAGGTTATTTCCACTAAAATGAATCAAAAAACACAAAGGAAGACCATTTATTTGCTTGTATAAGTTATTGTCTAAACACGACAAGGTAACTAACATTTGGTGAATACAATTTTCTTTTAATTACTATCGATGTGGATGAAAAGATCACATTGTCGCCCAAATGATCAAATTGCTGCTAAAAGCAAATGATTTTAATGAAAAAACCTATATAAGATTATGAACAAGCCTTTAAAGTCAAGTTTTAAAAATCTTCATTTTAAGGGCAATAAAGTAATTACATTGTGCTTTGAAAAGTGGAAAATAAAAAAAAAAACTCTAGACCCAAGTTAAGTAATTTTTTATGGGTATTCTAGTAATTTCACTATGCAAAGAATTGTTAAAAAGATAGTACTCACCTCGATCTATTCAAAAACATTTAATCTATAGTAACTGAAGGAGGGTGAGTGTTAAATATTTTAAAGGATAAAATGGTAAATTTACTAATTCAATCTATAGTAACTAATGCAAACGTATATTTTAAACTTAGGTTAATTTTTTAAGTTTTTAATTTATGAAATCATAGACCAATATTAAATTAAAAAAACTCAATTTTCAACTAATTTAATGTTGAAAGATGAAATTATAAAAAAAATCTATCGAATAAAAAATAAATAAATAAAATGAATGAGCATAAAATCGAAAAGAAAAAAAATTAAGGCTTAAATTATGAAAAAATCAAATTAAAAAATTATTTCAAATACAAAAATAACAATCAAAAAAATAAGGACTTAATTAGATAGACTAAAAAATTAAAGGATAATAAAATTAAAAAAGAAGTATAATTTTAGAAATTATTTAAAATAAAATAAATAAAAATAAAAAAGTGACCAAATCCATTGAAAAAAAAACTTGAAGGGTTGATTTGCAAATTTAGAGGTCAGTTATGAATTGTTAGGAGGAGAGGATTAAAAAACAATGACTATTAAGATCAAGGCGAAGATCTAGTGATAATATGCAGTGCTTAGAAAAGAAAGGGACACTTAGACAAATATAATGACATAACAGAATAATAGTTTTGACCATCAAAGTCAGTCACACACATTGTTCTAAGACGACAAAGTGATTAACACACTAACATGTTTAATACAAACATCAACAATGTTTTTTAATTGTTTTTAATTATCAAAATACCACATTTCTCCTTGAACCAAGTAATTATTATTTAAAAAATACAATGAGATTATGAATAAGTCCCTATAGTCAAGCTTTGAGAATTTTGATTTTAAAGGTGATATAGTCAATGCATTGTGCTTAAAAAAAATGAAATATCAAAAAAGTCCTTGGACCATAGTTAAGTATGTTTTATTTTTAAGTTTAATCAAATAATTTAATTGTGTACTTTTTTTTTACAAAACTAAAATGCCCCTAAACAATAATAGAATGAAAATTACCCCTATAAAAAGACCATTTGCCCTTTAAAGCTAGTTTTGTTGGGTTTTTTTAAGGGGAAAATTGTGAATCCATTATTCCAACCTATAGTTAAGTATGTTTTACTTTTAAAGGTAATAATGTAATTTAACTTTGCAAAAAAATTATAAAAAGACCAAGATGCCCTTAAACAATTCTAAAATAGCAAACAATCATATAAAAAGATAATTTTTCCCTTGGGAGCTAGTTTTGTAAACTTTAGACTGGAATTTTATAAAATTATGTAAATCATTACAATGATTTAATTAGGTATTAATTGAATATAATTATAGTAAGCCCTCTCATTAAAAATTGTATGAATTCTTGTCAAATAGTCATTGATAAAATTATTGGGGGAGAAATTTTATTGAAAGACTATCAAGGAATATAGATAAAGTTAGTGAATTTAAGATCCTATAACTAGTAATTGAGAGGATTATTTAAAATAACTAAGAAAGCTTTGCCTAGTGGCAAAAATATAAATAAACATAAAATTCTAGCTTTACTCAATAGATATTATGGTAAATTACCACAAGAGAAGAAATGAAGCTCTCTCTTTATTTTCTTGCCTTTCCACTTAACTCTCACCCAAAATAAGGGTTTTAGGGTATTATAAATGTGATTAGTAGGGGATAGCCACTTTAGCACAAGATTTGAAAAGGATTTTATGAGAGAGAAGTTAGAAGTTAGAGAAAGAAATTGAAGTTTGGGTGAAGAAAAAAGATCAAGAGGGGAGCTTTATAATGAAGTGACAAATTGGTATCAAATTTGCTTAATAAATCATCTTAAACCATTTAATTCTTATTAATTCGGTGATGATGTGCAGGGGTGAGAAATTCCTAAATTTCTCACCCAGGATTTATGAGAAATATTGAAGGAAATGTGTAGTTTGTTATAATTTGATAAAATAATTATGAAATAATTGATTATTGATGTGAAACTATGAAAAATTAAAGAATAAATCATGGTAGCAAAAAGAAACTTACGGTACTATTAGTGTAGTTTAGAGAAGTGGTTTATTTGAATTTATTTCTTATCAATGATATATGAATTAGTATGTATAGTTGGAAGGATAATGTTTAGAAAAGATTTGGTTGGGTATATCTATTTGCTCTGGAATTTCTAACAAAATTCAAGCTAGGGTTTATGAATGAAAAATTCAGAAATGATGCTAGAATCTTCTAAATAGTCATAAGAAATTGTCTTAATTATAACAAAATAAATTGAAAGGATCAACTTAAATATTAAATGCAAAACTAATGGTTAGGTTGGCCTTCAGAAGGAATTAAAAAATTAATTTAATAATTATGGAATCTTATGTTATTGGATGTATACCATATAAAAATAATTTCTCAATAGGCACACATCTCTCTTCTAATATATAATTTTTCAATAGTCACACATCCCTCTTCTAATATATAGATGTGTGTTTATTGAAAAATTATTTTTTAAAATGTATTTTTATTTGGTTGTGATATGATGCTTGATTATGTATTAAGAGAACTTGAAAATTCTTGGTGTTATTCATATTAACCAAAGATTTAGTAGGTAGGTAGGTTGGTGAAATTTTAGAATGTTATCAAAAAGTTAGATGATTTATAATGGTTTAAATATCTTATATGGAAGCTAGGATTAGTAAACAAACAATAGTTTAAAGTTATAAATCAAAGGAAAAGGGATGTTGAGTATACAAATGGGAAAGATATTTGATTTATATGGTTAAATTAATTGATATGACCAAAGTATAAACCACTAAGATTTAAGTAAAATCATATGAGTTTCATGGTTTAATGTGCTATGATTTAGTTAGGGTTGTGGTGACTGTTTTTTAGAATGAAAGAAAACTTAATAGAGAAATACAAAAATAAAATTTAAGATGCAGTAATGTTGAATAAATAAAAATTGTTATGTAAGATGAAATTTATAATTTGCTAATTTTGATGTCTCCTTTTAAATTAAGAGAGATACTAGAGAATAAAGGCTAGATCTTTAATTAGAAAGGCTAAATTAACTATAGAAGCTAGATTGACTAGAGAAGCAAGTAGATGCTTACTACATTCTTTAAAAAATAATTGTTTATTTTTGTTAGAATTGTTATAATTGTCCTAGCATGCATTAAGAATTAGAATAAGTAAATTTGTTATTTAGAAATAAATGTTATAAAGTGTTTCATCAAAAAATAAAAATTTGATATGTTCTATGTTATAATGAAATTGTGGTTAGACTTTGAAATGAACGGTAGTCATCAATTAACTTGGAATAGGATAATGAGTTATATGAATAAATTAGAAAATCACAATGATTATTTTGAGATCTTTAGTCAGCTGTTTGAATGGAGACTAATAAAGTATATAGTATCAAAATCAATAATATGGACGGAGGTTATGGATATCGATAGTTTGGAAAGAAACTAATAAAGTATATAATATCATAAAAAGACTCTTAGATAAAAATTAAAAATAAAAAAATAAAAAAGTTAGATGACTATGTGGATGAAGACCAATATGATTATATAGTATCATAATTGATCATTTAAATGAAGGTTATATATATAAAAGTAAAATGATTAGTTGGTTGTTTGGATAGAGACTACGAGGAGTTGTGAGAGTATCCATCTAATGAATAAATAGTTGTTTAAATAATTATAAATAGGATTAGTATGCAATGTGATGTGAAAATTATATAATGAATTGGAAATTTTTTAAACTTATATGGTAATTATGTTTGAAATCAAATAACATAGAAATTTGAAATCCTCTCATTTTAGATATATATTTATAGGTGTGTATATGTATATAATAGGAAAATTAACTATAATAATATCTCATTTGTTACATATCCATAATATATATCAGGGCAACATTGACATGGTAGTTGTTCATCATATAGTTTTGCTAGGTATGTTTTATATATAATATTAGATGGTTATGAATGTTTTAATTAACTCTATTTTGTTATGTAATAACTTTTATCATTTTACACTTATCATCTTTTGTAATCTTTATTACTAGTTTTGTGTGTATGTGTCATGTGTTTGAAATAGAAAAATTAATGGCTAGATGAAACAATGAAATGAAAGCATGCTCGAGGCTACGACGTGGAATTTATTGGTGATGAGGTTTCATGTAGAAAATATTAAGATAAAATTTTAGGTAGAGTCTTGTACAAGGGAGACAAGGCAGATTCTACCAAAATTTCATTCAATTCGATAAACACATGTAAATAGTTTGTTTTAAGGAATATGAAAGGTGAAATGAAAGTTGTCTAAAAAATAAATTCTTTTTATTTTGTATAATGATTTCCTCACACCAATTAGGTTATGTTAATATAAAGTATACTATTCTTCAATTTATTACTTCAATGTATAAATAATTCATCTTTATGTCCTCCTCTCTTATTTAATTTAACTTTCACAGACAAGATTGTTTCATATTCAAACTAACTTTCATGAGTCTTATATATACTTATTAATAAAACCTAAACCTTATTGAAAAAATAGTGTAGACAAGGCATAATTCATTATAATTTGAAACAATAAAATTACATGCTTATCCTTAACAAAAAAATTAATAAACTAGCTTTAAGGGGTAAGTGAGCTTTTCACAGGGTCCAATAGTCATTAATCTTGGATTAATGAGAGGTATCTCAGTCATTTCATAATTTTTTACATAGTTAAATTACTTGATTGCTCTTAAAAGCAAAAAAAGAAAAAGAAAACTTAACTATGGTTTAGGAGATTTTTTGATATCTCACTTTTTTAAGCACAATATAATTAATTATTGCTCTTTAAATTAAAATTCTCAAAGCTTAATTACATGAACTTATTTATAATTTTCATAATGTTTTTTTTATAATAATTATTTGGTTGCTAGGGTAATGTGATATTTTGATGAATAAATTTTTTATTAATACGGTGTTTGAAACTTAATTTGATGATCAAAACCATTATTCTAACGCATCATTTGATTTGACTTGGATTTTTTTTGCTTCGTAGAAATTGTCTGTGGTCATTATTCAATTCAACATTAATAATAGATTTTTAACTATTTTTTTTATCTCTCCTCCTAGAAATCCATGTCTCATCCTCTAGATTTGTAGTCAACCCTTTGAGTTTGGTCCCTTTTTTCTTATTCTTATTTTTTTTATTTTAATTCATTTCTAAAATTAGAATATTTTTTTTTAATTTTCCCCTTTGATTTTTTTAATCTATCAGTTTTGGTTTCTATTTTTTTAATGTTGTTTTTTTTTTATGTATTTGATATTGTTTTTGAATTTGATTTTTTGTTTCAATTTCACCCTCCTTTTGTTTATTATATTTTTAGATTTGATGCTCATTCTTTTTATTTTTTTTGTTTTGATAAATTTTTAAAATTAAATTTTTTTTTCTCGATATTATTTTTTAATATTAAATTGATTAAGAACTGATTTTTTTTAATTAAATCCAAGTCTATAATTTCACAGGTTACATATTTAAAAGATTGATCAATATTTAAACGATTCATCTAGGCATATTATTGTGGATTGAACAAATATTTTTATTTTTTTATTCTTTAGAAAATTTCTCTCACCATCTTTCAATTACTTTGGAATAGATATTTTTGAATTGATTGAAGGCACTAATATTTTTCACAGTTTTTTAACCTATTTAAATTATTAAAATACGCAGGAAAGCAAAATGACACTTATATGGGTTTTTTCATAGTAATAATTTGGTATTATGGTTAATTTTATATTTTAATTAATACCATTTTTTTTCTGTCTTAGCTTTTAATATTTGTTTCATAATAGTTATGTTTCCAAATTTCTTTATATAGATTCTATGATTTTCTAATAATCTTATATTTTAAATCGTGGAAATATCACGGATCCACGTCTAATTTACATCAAACATGAATCGCTAAAAATTGCGGATCCTACTAGTATGTACATATAAATAACACTCTAGAATCAAACCCTAAGAAATTTTGGTATTGTAAAATTCGTTTCAATAACAAAATCCAAATGATGGCTGGAGTACTGGTGTTGACAAAATTGAATTAAATAGTTCCCTTTTCCCCTCCCATTTATTATAAACTTACATATATAAGCTCAAGAAGATCAGTTGTCCAGAAGAAAATGGAGGATTATAATTTATAGTGTGTGTGTGCTTATATATATAGACAAATATCACAAAATTTTGCTCCATTCTGCTCCTTCACTCCTCAATTAGGAGATGGGACATTTTTAAGAAATGAATTGAGTGGAAGGGGGACTAAAAATATTTCCTTCCCCGCCATGAAAATGTATTTCGAAGCAAGAACGATTAGTAAATTCTTCTCCTCTCTCCTCATGGACGTCTCCTTTTCTTTTCTTTTTTCTTTTAATTTCCTTCCCCGGCCTTCAAATCCAATCACCCTCTTCCCAAACATACTATAAAAACCTGTCTTAGTTTGACTCAAACTTAGGGCCTAATTTACAAACCAACACGCACAATACTAGCTTTTTTTAAAGGACGATATTGGTTTTGATCGCCCAACCCTAGCTAAGAGTTAGCTGTCGAATACCCAGATAGAGAGAAACCGATTCAAACCGACAAGAGATTAATCCTTGCCATCTCTCATTCTAGATAAGAAAGTAGGAGGGATATCTACCATTTTTATAAGGTAGGTTCTGGATTCGAGACTCGACATTGTTTAAAACATTGTGAACCACATGACAATAATTCCATCCTCGTAAATGTTGAAATCCAAGTCTTATGTACCTCTACAACACATTGTCTGTCTCACTTACTGTCATTTTTTAAATACCCACCTGGTAGATCACATGAAAAGTATATCAGATGGATCGTTTGAATTAGTAATATTTATACACAACTTACAGAAATATAGTGCTTGATCTCATTCTTTTAATATTTTGGAATCTAGAAATCTGAGTATTTCTCAGTATTGACTCTTCCTAGCTCCTTTATGCAGCTTCTGCCTTTCTCTCTGTTTCATATAGGAATTAAACAAAAAAATGCGTGTTTAACATTATATTTGTTGACCCAAAAATTCAGTAAAATAATCTCTTCTTACATAAAATAAACCAAACATATATAAACTAGGTTAATTCTGCATCAGCCAATCAAATTATTCTGGAATAGATGGATATGGCCCGTGTAAGAATCTTGCCAACAAATGCCAGGACGACAACAACAAATATAATTGTTATTTATTTACAACAATTTATCCCGTTAACGCACAGTATATACGATTTGAAATTATTGAAAATGCTGCGAACATAATGTACGTAATGGTATCATCAGTTATCACTGACATGGAACCAGTTTTTAAGTGCTGAGAGAAAAGACCCAGAAAAATACAAATCAGACAACGCCACCTGGGTGTTCAATTTTCTTCATTAGAGTCCAGTTTGACGGTCAAATTTAACACAGACACTATCGTAAGAGGACAAACCCATTTCCATGTTCTGAACAAGCACAGTACTGCCTGGTTCAGAAGAGCACATTGATCCCTGATCAACATTGTAATTGGACAATCTGCTGAATATATCTCTCAGTTGTGAAATCCATGAAAGTGATCAACATGCCACCAACACACACAGCTTCTTGGTCAGGTAAAACTTTCAGTTCACATTACAGTGTCATAAGCTAGAGTACTATAACATATAGGAGTATGACTGTGATCATGTACATTATTATCATTATTATTATTATTACTATTATTACTATATAAATTGTTGATCAAATTAACTTCAAGGTTGCAATATTTTTGTTTATCATGTTCATCAATCATGAAACATATGTGATGTATCAACATCTCATTTAAGTAGCAAAACCTGAGAAAAAAGTGAAAGTGAAATAGCTGAAAGGTTTATGTAACTGAAAGAGGGGGAAAAGGTAAGAGATGACCAAGAAGAAGACCTAAAAGAAAAGCAACTAAGAACATAGAATTACCCCGTTTTCACTCCATCCATGTAAGAACGGAGAAAAGGAAGCTAAAGAACAGAAGAAAAATAAAATAAAACCAATCAAAGAAAAAAGAATTTGACAAGACCATTGTATATATGGTCCTTATAACATAACCATCAACATCACCATCATCACCAACATCGTTTTATGTTTTGAAATCACCTGCCAATATTTCATGAACTTGACCGTTCGTTCTTTCTTTTGCTTTTTTGTCTTCGGTCGATTTTTTCAGTATCTTGTAAAGTCATGAACAAGCTGGCTAGGCCTGTCTGTGACATTGAGTCTCCAAGAAAGGAATGGAATATTGCCAGTATCAGAATCTCGATCATTGTCTTCTATGAACCTGAATTCATTAGAAGGAGAGAAACATGGCATTTTTTGGTTCTGAACCCATGAATTGTTTTGATGATAACCATAGTTCTGCTCCATCCCTCCTGAGGAATTTGCATTTGCATTGCTTGCATTTGCGGCTGTTGCCCTTCTCTCTTCCTTCTTGAACCGAATTCCACAAGCATTGCAAAGTGACTGCCAGTCGCATACATTAGAATTAGAATTCGTCACTAAATAAATTATAACTAAAATTTACGGACATTTAATTATATCTAATAGGGCACAGAGTCGATAAATACCTTAGGGCCTCTCGGACCGTTTCTCCACAGAGGAGTAGAAGTTGTGTCACAATTAGCACATCGGCGAGCAAGGAGAGGATCGCTATTGGCGAAGTTGCTGTTGCTACTATGACAAGTATTATTTGCACGGCTGGTTTTATGGGGTCGAGGAGGATAAGGTGTAGAATCATTTTTGGTTTGCAAAATATCCCAACAATAGTTAGACATGCAAGAACCAGAACGGCGTTGATCATGCCGAGTTCTTTTCTCATCGTCTTCACTTAAACGAGTAGATGGGGTTCCTAAAGAAAGAGTGCAATCGACAGAAGACGAAGGAGGCGTGAAAGGATACATCTCTGTTTCATCAAAAGATCTGCGTTGGTCTGGCATGGAAAATAGCATGGAGAAGGAGTTGCTTTGGCTATGATACAAACCACACGAACAAGAACCTGCCATATTACATTGAGAATTACTGCACCTATGCATCATGGTCACCTCACTGATCTTATATCTCTCAATTTCTTTTAACAGTGTTTGTTATTGGCAAAACATGGATTGGGTTGGTGCCAATTAAGATGAAAGTGAATATGGGTTATCTTGTGTTTCTGCAATATTGAAAGAGAAGGAGGAATGGAGAGGGTTATGGCAATGAAGAAGTGGGGGAGTATGGCAGGTTTATTGTTAGAGGGTAGCTAGCAAGTGACAGAGAGAGTACATGCCACAACAGTAAACCTCCCAGAATGAGATAGATGCAATAATATAGCGTTTGAATAAGAGGAAAAACTTCGAAGAGAGAGCTCAATATATGGTGCTAGAGGGAGAGAGAACAAGTATTGTTTGATAGCTTTATAAGCAAATAAAATGGTGAAAAACCAGTCAGCACCTGCAGTCCTCGTTGTCGTAAAACGCAAGTGAAGATAACATACATACGTATATAGTAAAGATTGTTATACAGAGACATGGACAGACATGGACCCTATCTTACTTCTTGCAAAAGAGAGAAACAAAAACTCACTCAAAATTTAAATATCCATAAATAAATAAATACACAAGGAGTCAGCTTGCAAATCACACTCATATATCTGTTAGTTTATGAGAGAAAGTTCGTGCGTAGGCAGTACACTTCTCCTCCTCCTACTACTACAGCTTCTTTTAACTGATGTAGGGCACAATCTTTTTCAACTTCTTGGAGTTGAAATTTATTGGGAAGGAGGGCAAGGCATGGACAGGTTGGTGAGATATTAGGGCGCACTTAACAATGTGAGGGGAGGGAGAGGGGGGCAGATGGGGTGTTCATTGGGTGGTCAAAAGAACCCACGTGACTAGTGGGAACAGTCTTCCATGGATCTGCCTTCTCCGATCACGAGGACCCCCTCTCTATCCTGCTTAGTAATGCTATTGGTGTTAGTCAGTCTCGAAAAACCTCTGTCCGTATCCGTATCTCTTCCTGCCCTGCCCCCCCTCTCTACCTCTGTCACTGGACTGGACTGCCAGCCTCCCAAGGAAAATGGAACAGTCCCACATTTCACATTCACTCGCCGTCTAGTTGCTCTCCTCACCACGCTCCAAGCACTCCATTAATGCCTAGAGCAAACACCATGGTATATTCGAAAACCTTAATTAGCTTAGTATAAGGTTGGCAGGACCCACTATAATTCTTCTTGCTTGGGACACTACTGGTGACAAGTCACGTCCTTTGAGTCGAAATTGGACTCCTAGCTTCATTAAAAGTATTACGTAATCTTTTTTTTTTTTTTTTGCGCTTAACCATTCGGATATATGAGGTTAACAAGTCAAGTACAATTGCTCTTTTCGAATCTCGAGATTTTTAAGATGTCTGTGATCCATTATTGAGAACGAATTTTTGACGGGTTGCGACTAAATCCTCCTCTTGTCAACAGTACAGTTTTTATTTTCAAATGATATATATATATATATATATATATTTTAAATTATTTGATGTTCATGCATCATACAATGTATCTAACATGTCGCTCTAAAGCAATAACTATTCTTTAAGAAAATAAGAGGAGAAATGTGTTCTTTTCCTTGTTAAGAAATGAAATTAATGCATATTATAAGGGAAAAACTAGAACCAACACATTATAGGCAAAACTGAACATTTATATCCAATTTAAGTCTTTTACTTTTCAATAATATATTTTTTATTCTTTTCATGATATGTATGATTAAATCTGATATCCCACAATCAGTTATTTAGATGTATAGTCTCATGTACAAAAATATGCAAAGACAAGCCTGTTCATGCTACTTGCATTAGTAACGGGTGAAGCAACTTTTGTTATTCTATTTTCGGTTTGGATCTCTTCAATAAAAGCAACCTCTTTCCTTTAGGAAAATAAGGAAAAACATTAAGAAGTGGAAAATATTTTTTTATTTGTTTATTATAATATATTTTATATATAGTTAATTTTTAAACTCATTTTATTTTTTAAAAACTATTTTTAATCAATGATGTTTCATAAAATATTTTTTAAATAACAATAATTCATTCAAAATATCATCTAATAATTTCAATTGTTAATACAACAATCATCTCTACCTATGCCATCACATTCTATCATCATTATCACCATTACCCACCTACAATTATCGTCACTTAAGTTATTTTATCATCATAATATGTTATTATTGAATATCATTATATTTTTCATATTATTATGTATAAAATATTTTTTATATAAACTATCAACCTGTAATTATCTCCGCATAAGTTATTTCATCATTATAATGTGTCATTATTTAATGTCATCATATTTTCCATATTATTACTTATAAAATATTTTTCATGTAAACTGTCAACCTATAATTATCACGGTATAAGTTATTCATCATCATAACACATCATTATTTAATCATTATTTAATGTTATTATATTCTTTATACTATTATTTATAAAATATTTTTTATATAAAATAAATATGTATAAACTATGTATAAAATTAATTTAAAAAAAAAATTAAAATAGTAATCTAAAATTTTTGGTAGAATAACACCTTTTGAATTTTTTTTTAAAAATAACAAATTTTTTTTTATCTTCTCTTGCTTTAAAAAAGTGACAAATGAAACATGTTACCTTTTAGAAGCTTGGCATGTTGTGAAATTTAAATCTTTTCTAGCCTTTTTTCTAGTCCCACAACAAGGTAAATATATTATAGTGTTATGAATTTATATTTGGTTTAATTAACAAGAAATTATTGTTTAAGGTTTCAGTTGAAATTATTTATCTCAAATATATTCATCCATTTACATACATGCAATATGAGCAACATGTTATTAATGGGTTCATATCATCAAGTAAATGATGTATATACAAATAAATAAATAAATTATGTTGGTATATTTTGAGATTTTATTTATTGGAATGTTGTATTATTTAGATATTTTATATTTTCTTTACATGTATTTGCATTCATTCCATGAAACACAAATCTCATACAGAACTACACTTGATGATTTTGAAGGGTGCAAATAATTAAGATTTATGTTTTGAATGGTAAGTTTAAGATTGAGGCTACTTGTAATTATAAAATATAAGAATTTATTGTGTTTAGTTATTATAGTTATTTGCATATATTTTTAAATGAAATAAAACTTCGATTACAATTTCTAAATAAAAAAAACTCTATTTAAAGTTTATTAAAATTGAAAAGCTTATTACTCTTTAAAATTATTAACAAAATTAAATTTAAGATTAACAAAATAAATAATAAATCTCATAAAAAAATATTTTTGATTAGATTTAGATAAAAAAAATTTTATTGTTAGATTTTCATGAAATGATTAGAATAACTATTAAAATTTAATTAATATTACAATTCAAAAATACAACAACAATAATTTTTAATTAACATATTAATTTTTAAAAATAACATCAACTCCATTTCATATAAAATTTGGATTCTTGGAATCTTCGATCATGAAATTGAATGAAAAGTGCTAATCAAATCCCACGATATGCGATTGGGGTGATGTAATATTCTCAATCATGTGTCAGTCAGTATATGAGATGTTTTTCACAGAAGACTGACCCGCACCATCCCTTCAATACTCCGTAAGTTGTTACAGGCCATCCCTTCCGTCAATCTCATAATCAATCCATGGTGTGTGACTGTGACCCCATCAAGCTCCCAGTTCCAATTACATCCTACCTAGCGATCAATCAGTGCTCGCACGACAAATAGCAGTGGAATCACGTGAACTACAAAACCAAACAAGAGCCCCTGAAAATTTTCACGATTGTAATACACCTGTCAGCATAACCTGCATGTGTTCCTACCATCTCCAAACCCTTCTCATCGTATTTATTCTCAGAAAAGGTTGTGTTAAGAAACAAAGATTTTCATTATAGCGGACCATGAATGGATCATTTAAGAATAAGAATATTGATGAGAAATATAGTTTTTTCAACTACCATTTCGTTGGTTGGAGAAAAAAATACTTGCTGTGAAAAAGAAAAAAAAAAAAACTACTAATCACTTCCACCCAAAAAGCTAGCTAGTGGATAGAAGATCACTAGTATTAGTATCGCTAGTAGTAGAAGATCCTGAAGTTTTGACTAGAGCAAAAGAAAGCAAAGAGACAGATATAAAGGTATCCACATTAGATACTCCGCAATCATCAAAGCAACAGGTAACAAGCAACAACTCTTCCTAGCTTAGAACTACAAGAAAGAAAGAAAAGTGTATGTGAGAGAAAGAGATCATAGATCTTGAGTCAAAGATGGAAACTCACAGAAAAAAAAAGGGTAAAAATATATGATATACTACTACTAACCAAAAAAACAGGAACAATAAAAAAAATAAAAATGACCCCACATCTATTATGGCACAAAACCGAACAAACGCCTCTGGAATATCGAGTACCCCAATTCGATCAAAAGATTCAAAAAAAAAACATGAAGACACAGACACAAGAGAGAGACAGAGAGAGAAAGAGAATCAGATCGTCTAGAGATTGGTGACTTACTAGTTCGACAAACGGGACGACCACCGCTTTCCGAAAGATGCTCCTCTTATTCGCTTTGTAAATTACGAAAAAAGAAGAAAAAACGCATCCCCACTTAAAAACTATGATACATAGCTATTACCAAAAGACAATACGTTATGCATGTGTGTGTGTGTGTGAGTGTGTTCCATTGTCACTACACATGCCAATTATTTTCCCAGAATCCACGCGACTCATTTACACGTCAAGAACCCCACATCATACTAAGGAATTTAATAATACTATAGTAATTGTCATCATAACTTCAAGTTACGGAGCACTTGCTCTCTTTACTTTATGGAAAAAACAAGTAAAATGATCTTATTCGTGTAATTTAGTTGACTCTTAACGCTCTCATTGTAACTTTAACTCATGTTAGATACATTAAAAAACAGTATAAGTAAGATTTATTAGATGTAGTTGATAAATAATAAATTACTTCAATACATGCTTAGAGTACTACGATTGTTTTTATGGTATAAAAGTTTTTTAAAAAGAATTTGAATTTTTATATATATTTTAAATTATTTTTTGATGTTTTTAAATTATTTTGATATGTTATGTCAAAACTAATTTTAAAAAATAAAAAATTATGTTAATATATTTTTTATTAAAAAATACTTTTAAAAAAATCATTACAACCCTTCTAAATACTATCTATTTTTTTCTTCTCAAATATTACAATAATATCCTTTTCTTTTTAACAATCTTTCTAATTAATTGCATCCAATTTTATATATAAGCCAGTGCTTCAAGCTAGGATTAACGAACCTAGCTAGCTACTGATAAATCGTTTTGAGAAGGGAAAAAAAAAGAAAGAAAGTGACAGCCATATAGGTTTGGTTTACACGGTTAAGGGAGGGCGAGTGGTGGTCCTCGGAGGAGATGAGTATTCGCTCTAATGCCAATAAATCCGAGTAATTAACGAGGATATCTGTTTAAGTGGAAACCTGGGATTTGCTTAATCACGCCAACCAAAAATATAATTAAGGCTCACCGCCTCGCAAGCAAACCTCATGAATCCACACAAAATATACACAGCATTACATGCTTACTAATCATGATGTTATGTGGCTCGTTGGATTTGGTGGGACCCTTTGGGTCCTCTTCCTCTTGGATTCCAAGGTATGTATGTAAGGCACTAATTAATTAAGCAGAATATCGTCTTTAGCTCTAACAAATATAATAATCATAATAATAATAATAATGTCTGTCACTAATCGAGGTGCCACGTGTGCATGCATGCAAATGTGAAGCGAAAAATTTCATGGTAGTTGAAAGTATAAGCAGTGGTATCATGTAAGTTATAATATTGTCTCGTTAACTAATATATTATATCATTGGCATTCTATAATATATGTCAGTAATTCTAAAGAAAATCATTTATTTTTCTGGCTGTCTCTCACTTTTCTTCTCCACGTCCCTTATTTTTCTAAGAAATCATTGCACATCACAACCCTAATGTGAGAGTTAACTACTAATTTGAGAACATAATAGATAAGGGAAAAGGCATGGTTTTTGAATTATTGACATATACAAGAATAACAAAATCATTATCATTAGCGTTGTTATTTTGGATCTTTGTTATTAACTATGATATTTAAATGGGACAAGCTAAATGATTCATGGATGAAAGTTACATGTTCATCTTGTAGCAATTAGTTAATGGGTTTCGCATTAGAGATCACCGTGGTTGATATTATTGCGGCAAAGGTATTTACTATATACTTCTATTAAATTATTGCAAATGCAAATAAAAGAACATGTCATGCAATAACACTAATATGCTTCAAATTATTATTGTTGGTGGTACTTTTACAAACTAATTAAAATCAATGAGAATATTGTTATCTCTTTTTTATCCTATAAAAAATTAAGAAAAAAATAGAAAAAAAATTCAAAATACAAGAGAATATATATACATGAAGAAAGCCTAAAAAATTACCCAAGTTATTGGTGAATGATCAAAATAACAAGTGAAAAAGTTGAAAGACTAAAATGTATAAGATTGGAGAAATTAACAACTCAATTTTGATTGACGAAAGGCTCCACTAATAAAAATATTTTTATTTGAGGTAAAAAATTATAAATTTGGATGGGTAAGGATTCAATGAGAATTTTAGAAGGCTTAAATAATCTTATTAAGAATCTGATTACAAGAAAAATCAATTTTGGAGTAAATTTAAACGTTAATTAAAATAATTTAAAGTTTAGAAACTTGATTAGTTTTTTCAAAGGTTTAATTAGATGAATCGAATGCTTAATTGTAAGAATATTGCATTATAATTAGTAATTAGGGATTTGATTCAAGAAATTCAAAATTAAGAACCAAATTAAAAAGGACGTATGATAAGAGTACAAATCACAAACCAAAAACCAAGATGAAAATAACGCTCAACATTAGGGCTGATGATTGAGTTTAATAGGGGTGAAACTGTATGAAATTAAGAGTTTTGTAGATAATTAAGGGTGCAATTTGAAGACCATGGACTAAAGTAAAATCTGTTAGATCCTAAATTAAAAATTTTAATTTCTAGTATTTAATCTAAATGACGTCTTGTTCAATTACTATTTAGCTTCTTTTTAGTAGTTTTAATTAATTAAGTAGACACTTTCAAACAAATAAATGTGGCGTTTTTTACTACTTCTGGGGTTGCAATCACTATTATTCATCTGAGAAACACTTTATATATAAAGATCAACTACTCTCATCAAATATTTACATCGCATTTTCTTCAATGAACTCAATAATATCTTATCCTTGATCAACCATTATTGCATTTTTAGATTCTTAGCTAATCAAGTTTGCACCTTTAAAAAAATGAGTTTGGAGTTACAAATCTCTAAATTAACAAAGAATGAATCTAATTGAAAGATATATTTCTCCTCTACCAAGTTTAGGTGGTCTCCAATGATGTTTACATTGGAGTTGTTTCGCGTGAAGCCTCAAAGTTAGTTAACTCAGTCAGCCTTGACCGAGATACTATTTGTGCAAAATCAACCAATTTTTTCAAGTGTTCACACTTAAAAATTCCCAAAGATTTCTTTCAAGGGCCATAAATCTTTTATTTAAAAGGTAAGGGATGCATGCCTTTGTCTCTAAACAAAAGAAAATTATCTAGAAAAATTTGTTATAAAATCACCATCCCAAAACCATAAAAGGATAGAGGTTTCAACTATTAACATTTGTTTACAACTCTCTCATTTTGATCAAAGGGTTAAGTTTTGACCAATCTATGTCTAAATCTATTAAAAACCTTAGCAAAACTCTATAAATACCCATTGAAAAATGAAAAAAATAAAGAGGAAAAACATGAGAAACACACTATGAAAAGATGTTGCTGTAATGGTTTAAGAGCCTAATATAGGTGGTCTAACAAACTTGGAAGGAAAAGATAATAAAAGAGGAAAAAGGAAAGAAAAGAGAAGGAGAACATCAGTTTATAGCCAACAAGCTTGAAGAAGGTATAAGCATGTAAAAGTTCAAGGGTGAAGTCTATATAGCCTGCCTGTTCATTTTTTTTTAATATTTAAACCTCTTTTAATGTTGTTTGAGCTTATCTTGTATTTTTTTTTGTTTGATCTTGGTGTTAAAATAATCTGATGTTTTTTTACTAAGTTTATTTTGTAGTTATTCTTGTTAAAAATATGTTTTAGATTGACCAAACTTTCATTCTTATCAGTTATTTTAGTTTTGGTCAATGATATGTTAGATAGCCTTGTAACAAAAGCATGATTCTTGGTTTTAATATTTGTTTGATTCTATATTTTTAGTCCAATAACATGTTAATAGTGCATTTGAGATATTTTCATTGGTTTTTGAATTTGTTTTGTAATAAAACAGTAAGTTGCTTTTGTTTATAAGTTAATGATTTTGAAAGTATGTTTATTAATTTGATGTCTTTTAGTGCAAATTCATGATTCATACAAGTATGTTTTGGCATATAAATGCTAAAAATATCAAGTTTTGAACCTAAATAACATGAATATGTTTGCTGTTTAGCTTTGGTAGTTTTGAACTTCATGAATTATTGATTATTTGATGTTATTTATTAGTTCTTTATATTCAACTACACTTAGTATTGATAATGTGACTTATAAGGACAAAAAACATGTTTTGAAAGTTTAAAAGGCTAGTTCTAGGTTTAACAGTAGGCTAGGAATTTCTAGGTTGTGGGATTCAGTTTCTTTATATTCTTGAAAAGAATATTATCTTAACTCTATGATTTAAACTAATTTTAGTCCAGTTCTTTACACTAAACCATTCAAGCAACTTGACTAGTAGATAATTTAGAGTTTCTTTCATCAGTAACAAGGTTTTAGAGGTTTTAATACGAGGGTTTTGGTTTAGAATCAAAACCTATTTTGATAAAATCATGTTGATTGTTTAATAATTGATTTGAATGGATGTTAGATTGCTAAATTATGGAACAATTCATGATTTCAAATAAAATCATACCCTTGATTGCATGAAAATTTATCTAGATTAAGATATGTGTTTTCTAGGTTTTTAATGAATGTTCTTTGTGTTCTCCACAATTTAAGTGTTTGATATTTTTTTTGTAAAAACTTTTATATTTTGTGTTAATTTTCAAGTTTAATTTATTTTAGTTTAAACTTTTGTTTTGATTTAGTTTTTTAGTAAAAACTTGGTTTTTGATTCGGTTTATAATTAAACCATTATCTTTTGGATCAACTTGTTTGGTTTTATTTTCGGTCAAGTATTTAAAAATTTGTTTGTTCTGACAAGTTTTTGTTAAGAATTTTTCTAAAAAAGGTGTTTTGCAAACACATAGTTAAGTCTATTTTAAGAGTTTTCTAAGGAAGAAAAGGATGGTTTTGCAAAATGTGGCTTTATAGAAATAAATAATAATGACAATGCATAAATAAGCCAAAAAAATATTTTTTTCACTTGTTACATACAACTCAATCCTTACAAAAATTGCATTTTATTTATATAAAGAAGAGAAAATATTTTAGCATTGTTTTAGATTTTTTTAAAAAAAAATTACAATAAGTTTATAAAGTTCATTAACTGCCCGTTTGGCACTATGGTTGCGGTTACTTTTAAAGTAAACCGCAACTCGTAGAAGTTTGGTTAAGGAAAAAAAACAATTTAGTGTGCATGGGTCCCACAGTAGGAGAAGAAAAGCAGTAAATTACTTTTTTTTGTGCGGATAGAATGGAGACCATTCTACATTGTTTAGTGAAAAGTGTAACATGCCTTCACTGTTCACTAAACAATGCAATAGCCTCTACTATTCAGTCAGACCGGGTCCTGTCCAAACGTAAAATGCATTGAATCGAGTCCAACCTAGTAAAAAAAATATTTTTTATTTTTTAATTGTGTTTTATTCACTTGATAACATAGTATTTGCAGAATTTAATCACAATTCTAATTTTATTCTTGATTATATTTTATAAGTTATGTTGTTGTGCGTTTAAGAATCAAGAAAATTATCGAATATATTTTAAATGTGATGAAATGATATATAGTTGAATGAAATAATAATAAATATTTGATATAAAGTATTATTTATTTCATGATGTAATAACAATAGTTAAATCTATAATATTTAAATTAAAACCCATCAATATAACCAAACACATTAAATCAATTTTAACCATAATTTTAACCAAATAAATATTTTTCAAACCCAACTTCAATTAAAAATATTTTTTACAAAACAACTTTTTATTTCAAATTACAATCACAACAACAACCGCAATACCAAACGCATCCTCAAACTCTAACCAATATTTTAATAACTCTAAAAATTCTAATTCATGAAGTTAATGATCAACATTATAGTATAAATGTTGGACCTAGTACTAGGTTGGTATTTAAGTACAAAGAGTTAACTAGAAAACTTTCATAATTATTTTGGATATTTATCAATTTTAATTAGGTATATTTTTTAATCACAATACAAGAGTTGTGAAACACACTTTTGCTTTGCAGGATAGGTGAACCCCATTAGGGCACCTATATGAATTCTTTCAATAAAAATTTACTTGGATATATGATCCCATAATAAATTTAAAGTATCAAATTTATTTATGAGCATAAAGTTTTTTTTAGACATAGATGAACCACTAGTTAAGAATCCTTTAATATCTTTAAACTACATCAAGACCATACAACATAGCTTACTTTAGATAAAGTGTGTTAGAAGTGTTAATACTTTATATATCTATATCTAGTCTTTTATCCTAAAATTCTAGATGAATTTGATTCATTTAGGTCTTTTAGTAACTCTAAACCAAATAATTAGGTGGTGATTTCTCAATCCCAATGTTATATGCACATGTGTGATAAGGAACTTAATTCTATTTTTTAATAAATTAGAAAATTTAATTTAAACTTGACAAATTAAATTAAATATAATCAGTCTAGAGAAATTCTAACAATGTTCTAAGACTCAACAAAACTCTATTGCTCCCCTTTTAAAAAACAAAAGCTATACTTGTTAATAATATTTAGAGAGAAAAATAAAAAGAAGAAAAACTCTCACAAAGTTTGTAACTAAACTCTCACTAATTCATCTTTAGGGATGTAAAAAAGAAATTATGGAGATGATCTATATTATTTTACAAATTGTTTCTGAAATTCTCCAAGTTCTTTCTCCCGTTGCCCTCGGATTGATTTTCATTGTTGTTTGTTTTTTAATTTTCATTGAAAATCCCCCACCAAATATACATCGTTCTTTTCTTTTGTTTTTCTTTATTTTTTTTAATCACCGAATCAGTAAGTAATCATGCACACATGCATGCTTTGCAACTCTAGAACTGGATTTTTTTTCGTATTTGTATTGAAATTTACAATAAATTTAGAAAGTTCATTAAAACTTTAGCCAATATTTTAATAACTCTAAAAATTATAAAATTAATGGTCCCCATTCTTGTATAAATGTTGGACCCACTAGTATATTGGTATTTAAGTACTAAAAGTTGATTAGAAAACTCTCTAAATTATTTTGGATATTTATTAATTTTAATTAGGTGTATTTTTTAATCACAATACATGAGTTGTGAAAAACAATTTTGTTTAATAGGATAGGTGAATCCCATTAGAACACGCATATAAATTCTTTCAATAAGAATTTACTTGAGTATATGATACCATAATAAATTCAAAATGTCAAACTTATTCATGAGCGTAATTTTTTTTTAGACATAGATGAACCACCAGTTAGAAATCATTTAACATTTTGAAATTACATTTACACCATACAACACAACTTACTTCAAGTAAGGTGTATTATAAGTGTTAATACTTTATCTATCTATATCTAATCTCTTAGTCTAAAATTTCATATAAGACCAATTCATCTAGGTTTCTTAGTAATTTTAAACCAAATAATTAGGTGATGAATTCTTGATCCCAATGTTATATTCATATATGTGACAAGGAACTAAATTCTATTTTTTTAATAAATTAAAAATTTAATCCAAACATGACAAATTACATCAAATATAATTAGTGTAAGAAAATTTTAGCAATGTCATTAGGCTCAGCAAAACTCTACTACTCCCCCTTTCGGGGAGCAAAAGCTATACTTGTTAATAATATTTAAAGACAAATAAAAAAATAAAAAGAAAAACTATCGCAAATTTTATAATTAAACTCTCACTAATTCATCTTTATCTTTAGAGTTGGAAAAATAAATTTTAGAGATAATCTATATTATTTTACAAATTATTTTTGACATTCTCCAAGTTCTTTCTCCAGTCACCACGGATTAATTTTCTTTGCTATTTGTTTTTTAATTTTCGTTGAAAATCCCCCACCAAATATCCATCATTCTTTTCTTTTTCTTCTTCTTTTTTTTTTAATCACTGAATCAATAAGTAATCATGCACGTCAAACACATGCATGCTTTGCAACTTTAGAACTGGATTTGTCTCTTAATTCACTCAATCGATCACTTTTTTTTTAATTATTAAGCATACTTAATCAATCCCTATTGGTTAATTAGCGATCGGGAGCATCTCTGCATGAAAAGGCATCATATTTAGAATTCTATAGTAACTTAAAGATAAAGAGATCTTGCAAGACTGGTCTAAACACATTTTTGTGTAGGGCAGAAAATATGTTCAGAATTTATTGACCAACAGCATGATGAATGCTCCAGATTTGAGGGAGGTATCTTTGATCAGATCTAGCTAGCATAGGATGTATTTGGAAGTGTGAATAAGATTGTTTTTTAATGTTTTTTTTTGGTTTGGAAATGCATTAAAATAATAAATATTATTTTTATTTTTATTTTTTAAAATTTATTTTTAATATTAATACATCAAAAAATTCAAAAATATTCAAAAATTAATTTAAAAATATATATATATTTAAATTTAATAAAAAAAACCGATTCAACCATGACCCCAAATAAATCATTAGTCTTTCTCTTGTACAAACCCTTTACGCAATTCATCCTCTCTCTTTTTTCTTCTAGTCCCATATTCCAAATTCATCCTCTCTCTTTTTTCAGATTTTCTTTCTCTTTTATACTTTGAATCTTTTTAACTTTTTTGGCAGTACTAAATCTGAAATCCCGAAACAAAATTTTAAATTTCATGATGGGGCATATGTCACCGGCCTGAAGATAATGATGGTCTTTTACTATGTATTTTACCTTTATGGCTATTATGTTAATTCTCAGATTAGTGCAGCCAGCCTTAATTTTGTGGGCAAGATTATCGGTTTATGTTATTGTTCTTCTTCTTCTTCTGAAGCAAGCATAAAAGTCCATCTTAATTATCTTTAACTGGAAAAGGTTTGGATTGATTGCTTTATATACTGATTATGTATATCATTTATTGATGTCATTGGTGATTTACACGATTTAATTTTTTAGTTTAGTGTTCATAAGTATCATCAAACCACTTTATACATTATTAAAAGTAAAAGAAGATTAAATTTAGATGGAGTCTCGGAAATGAATATATATATATATATACTGATTATGTATATCATTTATTGATGTAATTGGTGATTTACACGATTTATTTTTTTAGTTTAGTGTTCATAAGTATCATCAAACCACTATATACATTATTAAAAGTAAAAGAAGATTAAATTTAGATGGAGTCTCGGAAATGAATATATATATATATATA